>CM038042.1:36158477-36435977 GCA_021397845.1 Areca catechu | reverse complement strand
GCGTGAGGGCTTGGATAGAGGTGAGGTGAGGTCAATTTTCTTTCCCATACGGTAAGGAAATTCCATCAATTTCTCCTTTAAACCCCCCTCTCACTAATGCTAAGCAAGCCCACACCAAGCCTCTTGCCACTATCTTCCTCCTCTCCGGTGAGCGGTCGAGAGTTTCATCAATGCCGGTAAATCCCTCTTCTCATAGGTACTTAGAAAATATGGGAAAAGAGATGTTCTTTTCCTCTCAGCCTCCTCGAACTGGATGGATGCCAGTGACCACTGTCGATCACCCTCTGTCCAGTGATGTTCGGCGAGTCTCTTCACCCGTCCACTACCTTCCATGGCTTCCGAGACCATGGGAGGTATGCTCGGGCTGAACCAGGAAGGGAGTCAGGGAAGAAGAAGAGGAAAAAGAAGAGAAAGAAGAAGGGAAGGAAAAAAAAAAGAAAAGAAAGAAGAGAGAGAAAGAGAAGAGAGAAAGAAAAAAAAGAGAGAGAGGAAAAAAGAGAGAAGAAGAAGGAAAGGAAAAAAGAAAAAAAAGAGAGAAAAAAGAAAGGAGAGAGAAAGAAGAGAGAGAAAGAGGAGAGATAAAGAGAAGAGGAGAGAGAAAGAGAAAGAGGAGAGAAAGAAGAGAGAGAAAGAGGAGAGAAAGAAGAGAGAGAAAGAGGAGAGAGGAAGAAGAGAGAGAAAATGAGAAAGAGAAAAGGAGAGAGAAGAAGAGAAAAGAGAGGAGAGAGAATATAAATAAATAAATTTTATAAAATCAATTTGGATATTTAGATTGCTTTCTTATTGATTAACCTGATTTCCATCAACCAGACCTAAATAGATATCTAGATCAAGCCTAGTCCTAAACTAGGTCAAAAAGAAATTTATCTTATTTTTTTATTAGATTCAGGGTTAATTATTTAATTTATTTTATCAGTGCCTTCGTTACTTATATCAGTATGAAAGTATTGAAGATCTAGGATTTGAGTCGCGTGTTCCTGATAATCAATCTCAGGTAAGTTATCTTGACCTCTAGTATTACATACTAAATATGTTATGAATGTTATGCAATGTTAAATATGTGTGGCCTAATTTGATTTGTATTGGATTACATACATTGTTATGTGTGTTGGTGTTGACGCTCTCTAGTTTGACTATGATCACACAAGGATCTACTCTCCTTCTGGGTCTCTAGTGGGGCGATCACTGGCACATGACTGGCAGATGGTATGTATAGTCAAGAGCTAGTTTTCTTTTTAATTTTGTCAAAGCACATACTGAGTATGCATGATTTCTTGTGTGATATCAGAGTTAGTTTTCTTCCGGACCTCTAGTAGGACAATCACTAGTATATGATCGATTTCGATATATGTGTAGTCAGGATTCTAGTCTCTTTCAGGGCTAGCCATGGGCCGATCACGGCCATCTCAGAGGGATTAAGAGAGTAAAGTAAATGGTTGGCCATCCATAGTTGTGTCATTTATAATTGAATGTGCATATTAATATAATGTTGTATTTTATTTTTTCGTAAGCTGGTTGTTCTGTGATATATAATTTATGTATATTTGTAATTTATTGTTATCATATTTATGCATATATTAGAGATGATGATAACTTACTGAGCCTATATAGCTCATCTCCTATTTTTTATATCTTTGTTATAGATCTGGAAGATCAATCGAGCCTTGGGACCATATAATGAGTGTTGCCGCCAAGATCGTTGTGGCCCGTAGCTGCTGCTGAGGTCAGATCGCCCCTTCGGTGGTCTTGGGATGTCTTGCTCCCTGGGACCTGAAAAAAGAGGTTAGTGACCCGGGCCGGGGATTCCGACAGGGGTACTCTGACGGTCAAGTCAATAACGATCCAGGGGAACAGATCCTCCTGGTCGAGCCCCTCTTAATTGACTCCATGCTAGGAGGAATGAGTGGTGTGCAAGTGAGATCCGAACGGGAGTGCAAGTGTGCCGAGCAGGACAACGGTCGAGGAGGATGGATCTGCCTGTGTGGCCTCCTCTCCCTTCTCCTGCTTGGCCCTTTGGTGGTTGCGTTTCTCTTGCTTACTTTCTTTGCGAGTGTGTCGAAGGTTTTCTTAAGTCTGGACGATTGTCAAGTGTTTACCTCGGGATCTCCCTGGTGTTGTCAGAAGCGAGCGGCGGCGTTCCATGCTGTGGATGGGACATCTTCTCTGGTCCGTACTGTCAGGGCATGCGGCGGTGTCCCGTGCCATGGACGGAACATCTTTCCTCGTTGGTGATGAGGGAACTTCGGGGCGTTCTGACATTCCTCCCGGTTGCTCCATTTTGGGGAGCCTGGCAGTGTCTTAATTAGGGGGTGTCCTCCTTCTCTTGATGGAAATGGCGTCCGCAGGCAGTTATTATGATTTGATAGGTGCTTTCCCGTAGTCCTCGGGCGGCCCGCCGGTGATCTGGGGGGGCGGCCCTACTTCTTCGATAGCCGGCGGCATTGTCCGGGTTGGTTACTGAGCTAAAGAGCTAGGACTCGGCTCCGACTCGAGAGGCTCGAGCTGGCGGAGGAGGGCCGAGCTCAACCTGGCAAGGGACATTCCTTGGCTCCGGCCTAAGCATCCCGAGCTTGCGGGTGCTGACCTGGCAGAGGACGGAGCTCGGCTTTAGTGAGGGAGGTTCCTCGGCTCCGGCCTAGGCATCCCGAGCTTGCGGGTGCCGACCTGGTGGAGGATGGAGCTCGACTTTGGCGGGCCGCCTCGTTGATCCGAAGGAGCTCGGCTCGGCCAAAGGAGCCCGAGATGGGGTGTCCACCGTGGTGGACTTCTGACATGGCATCTGTCAAAGAGTACATGTCAGCACGTCAACTTCCAGCCATATCATTTGCCCCCCACTCCCGAGCCCCGTTGGTGTGGGGCACTCAGGGCGAAGGGAGTAAATGTGCTTGCTGACGTGGAAAGGCAGGGATCCGGCGCAATGATGACCGTGATCGGTGATTCTCGGGAGGCGGTTACTTCAGCCTACCCGGAGGAGCCACGTGGCCATGTCCGAGGAGAAGTTATGGCGGGCACAGAATCCCAAGCGGCCGCAGCCAAAGCCATATGCCAGCCCTGTTGATGGTCGACACGTGGCGCATATCTGATGGCGGGGAGCCATAACAGTGCGATCGGACGCCCGTCTCTTCGAAAGGAAGGGTATCCTTTTCCCAAAGCGTGTCTTCTTTCAAACTCTGCGTGCCCGCCTTTGCACCGAGACCTTCCTTATGCTCTCCAAGCCATCTTTGCTTCCTCAAGTCCTGAGCAGGTTAGTCTCCTTCCTTGCGCTGGTCGGGTAGGGACCTCTCTTTAGGACTAGGTTTTTCTTCGGATCTCCGTCCCTTTCCTCCCCTCTTCTGCTCTTCCTGTCTTTTGACCTCCATGTCTCATTTTGGACTGAATTTCTGCCCCACCACTAACCAAGGTGAAGTCGGGCTCTCAAGGCCGAGGCCACCTTCGTCTTCTTCCGATGAAGAGGAAGGCATGGCATGCTTTGAGGTCAGCCAGAGGCCCGCGCCCGGGGGGATAGTTATTAGGGAGCCTGCATCTTTTCCCCTGCCTCGTCCTCTTCTTCGTCCTTCAGTACCCACTCCTGAACCTTCTCGGTTGACAGGTCCCAGGGGGATCGCTTCGATGATCACGACCGTGGACCTTGTGACCATCTGGGACACCTGTGGTATCCCGAACGGCGTCCGGCTCTCGGTCCCTCAACTGGGGGAGTGGGTCACCTCCAGTGGCCCACGCCGGATAGCCTTCTATGAGGAAACCTTTTTGGGTGGCCTCATGTTCCCATTCCACCCTTTCTTCCTTTCTATCCTTAGCCATTACCGCCTTGTGCCCGCCCAGCTTGCTCCAAACGCCATCAGGACCATTTTTTCTTTCATTGTTCTATGTCACTTCCATTGGATTATTGCATGTTTCTCCTTGTTTAGGGCCTTTTTCATCTTGAAACGCCACTCCACCGAGGAGGGGTGGTGGTCCCTCTCTTCTCGCCCTCGGGGGATTAAGTTTGAGCTTCCCTCTTCCATCAAATGATGGAAGAGTAGGTACTTCTTCGCCTCGGTCGAGGGGGTCGACTGGGTCTGGAGCAATCCAGATCGGTCCCCTAATAGGGATTAAGCGGTCGACGCAATCGACTTGGAGGTGTACGAACAGCTTCGCTCTGCCGAGGTTCCTTTGCTTGAGGTTCTGTTGTCAGAGCAGAATCTTCATGAGACCGGGGTCGGCCCAACACAAGAGTTGGGTAAGTTTGGCTCAAGAGTCCTCCCTCGCTTTTTCCTTTCTTTTCTTCTCTCTCTCTCTCTCCTTTTTTTTTTTTTGAGCTGACATTTTCTCCTTTGGTGCAGCAATGAAGTTTTCCATGGAGTAACTCCTCTCATTCTTCGAGCAGAGGAATCAAGCAGAGGGCGCCGGCGAGCCCGCTCCCAAGATAGCTCGGATGGACGTTAGCGCAAGCTCGGTACCGACTGAGCCTGTTCCTGAGCCTAGGAGGAAAAGGGCTGCTGCATCCGCCTCCGAAGTTTTGAGGCAGCGCGATCCGACCCCTACGTCGGAGCCCGAGGTGGTGGCCCGGGCCAGATCTGCCGTTGCTGCTGTAGCGGTGGCATTCCCTCCTCCGGAGATCATCGAGGTCGAGGAGGACAGGGAGCCAGAGGGTGTGGGTTGACTTCAGTGGCTCTAATCATGGTGGCACCGGCTACCAGCCCGCACCAACAGCCTCCATCGCCGGCTGAGAAGGCAGTTCCGAGTCAGTGACGGGTAAGAAAGATAGGGACTATCGTCGGGTCCCCTTCAGACTGGGGCCCAACATCTTCCTTGCCAAGGACCCAACACTCACTAAGCGGATGATGGACTTCTCCGTCCAGTCCTGCGACTGATGGGAGAGGAGCGGGAAGTACCTGGTCGACACCATCAATGCGGCCTTCTCCAACCTTTATGCTGTAAGTTGTCTTTGGATATACCTTGCTCTCCCCCTCACCTCTTCGCCATCTAACATCACCCTCGGTGCAGCAGGGCACCGAACTCCTGCTGATCCGGGACTACTGCCGCAACTGGGTTAGGAGGGATAAAGAGCGTGAGGCGAAGTTCGAGTTTTTGAAGACCAAACTGAGACGGAAGAGCGATAAGCTATGGGAGGCCAATATGATGCTCAAGAACCTCCGAGGTGAAGTTGCCAGCACCGGGCGACACTCAAGGGAGCTCGAGGAAGAGCTCAAGTCGAAGAGCTCCCGGTTGAAGGAGCTTCAGGCCGAGCTGGAGGCGGCAACTGGGTGAGCCATCTCTTCTGAAAAGAAGGCCACGGCCACCAACCAGAGGGCTGCCAAGATGGAGAGGAGGGCCTCCACCGCCATCAGTTCGGCTGAGGCTGTGAAGAAGAAAGCGGTTGAGGATGTCCGCAGTGCCGAGGATGCGGACAAGAGGGTGGCAGAGGCGATCACAAACTATAAGGCTTCCAAGGAGCTCGAATTGGACTTCAAGGAGGTGACAACGGACTCCTTCCTCAAGGGGTTCGCCTACTGCCGGTCCCAGCTGCGTGATGTCCTATCAAAAAATGGATGGCCGTGCTTCGACTCCCGGGCTCCTCGGGCATGGAGACCTCGGCTCCCACACTAGTTTCGATGGAGGAGCACCTTGTCATGATCGCCCCGGCTCCTCAGGTGGCGGCAATGGAACCGGCTTCGCAAGTGGCGGTGGTGGAACCAGCTCCGCAGGTGGCGACGACTGAACCAGCCCGCCGGTGATAGCAGACAAACCAACCCAACCAACGGCAGTTGCGGAAGGAGAGGCCCCGGCTTCGGAGGCCGAGGGCAATGGAGCTTCGGTGGTGCGCTGCCCTAGGAAGGCACCAGCGGAGTAGAGTAGGGTTTTTTCTTCTTACTTTTGTCGTTGTTTCTGGGTTGCCCAGCATGTCGGGCATCAGATTATTGTAACCCTTTTTCTTTAAGCAATGAGAATATATTTCTTTCCTCTTCCCCCAACCCCCCCCCCCCCCCCCCCCTTTTACATGTGGTGAGATCAGGAAGAAGACTCTTCCTTCATTTCTGAGTGTGCAAGGCTTGGCGGCCAAAGAGATTGGCTCTGGGCTTCGGAGGTTTCTTGGAGCTGGGCTCGAAGGTGTGGTGACCGGAGATCTGAGCTCCGGGTTTGGATGTTTTGGAGCTAGGCTCAAAGACCTGCTGGCCGGAGAGCTAGGCCTTGGGTCTTGATCTCCTGAGAGCTGGGCTCGAAGATGAGGTGCCAGAGATCTGAGCTCCAGGTCTTGGGGACTTCTTAGAGGCCAGAGATCTGACCTTCGGATCTTGGAAACTGCTTGGAGCTGGGCTCGAAGGGTAAGTGGCCGAAGATCTGAGCTCCGGATCTTGGAGACTTCCTGGAGACTAGAGATCTGAGCTTCGGATCTTGGAAACCGCTTGGAGCTAGGCTCAAAGGGTAAGTGGCCGGAGATCTGAGCTCCGGGCCTTGGAGACTTCTTGGAGACCAAAGATTTGAGCTCTAGATCTTGGAAACCGCTTGGAGCTGGGCTCGAAGGGTAAGTGGCCGGAGATTTGAGCTCCGGGTCTTCGAGACCGGAGATCTGAGCTCCGGATCATGGAAACTGCTTGGAGCTGGGCTCAAAGGGTAAGTGGAGGAGATCTGAGCTCCGGATCTTGGAGACTTCCTGGAGACCAAAGATCTGAGCTCCGAATCTTGGAAACCACTTGGAGCTAGGCTCGAAGGGTAAGTGGCCGAAGATCTGAGCTCCGGGTCTTGGAGACTTCTTGGAGACCAGAGATCTGAGCTCCAAATCTTGGAAACTGCTTGGAGCTAGGCTCGAAGGGTAAGTGGCCAGAGATTTGAGCTCTGGGTCTTGGAGACATCTTGGAGACCAGAGATCTGAGCTCCGGATCTTGGAAACTGCTTGGAGCTGGGCACGAAGGGTAAGTGGCCAGAGATCTGAGCTCTGGGTCTTGCAGACTTCGTGGAAACTATAGATCCGAGCTCCGAATCTTGGAAACCGCTTGGAGCTGGGCTCGAAGGGTAAGTGGCCGGAGATATGAGCTCAGGGTCTTTAAGGTCTCGATGCTTGGCTCTGGGACCTCATGATCGGAAGACTTGGTTCCAGGCTATGATGTCTTGGAGCTAGGCTCGAAGACTTGGTGGTCGGAGAGCTTGGCTCCGGGCTTTGAGGTCTCGATGCTTGGCTCTGGGACCTAGTGGCCGGACAACTTGGTTCCGGGCTTTGATGTCTTAGAGCTGGGCTCGAAGACTTGGTGGCTGGAGAGCTTGGCTCCGGGCTTTGAGGTCTCCGTGCTTGGCTCTGGGACCTAGTGGCCAGACAACTTAGTTCTGGGCTTTGATGTCTTGGAGCTGGGCTCGAAGACTTGGTGGTCGGAGAGCTTGGCTCTGGGCTTTGAGGTCTCGACACTTGGCTCTGGGACCTAGTGGTCGAACAACTTGGTTCCGAGCTTTGATATCTTGGAGCTGGGCTCAAAGACTTGATGGCTGGAGAGCTTGGCTCTGGGCTTTGAGGTCTCGGTGCTTGGCTCTGGGACCTAGTGGCCGAACAACTTGGTTTCGGGCTTTGATGTCTTGGAGCTGGGCTCAAATACTTAGTGGCCGGAGAGCTTGGCTCCGAGTTTTGAGGTCTCGGCACTTGGCTGTGGGACCTAGTGGCTGGACAACTTGGTTCCGGGCTTTGATGTCTTGGAGCTGGGCTCGAAGACTTGGTGGCCGGAGAGCTTGGCTCCAGGCTTTGAGGTCTCGGCACTTGGCTCTGGGACCTAGTGGCTGGATAACCTGGTTCCGAGCTTTGATGTCTTGGAGCTGGGCTCGAAGACTTGGTGGTTGGAGAGCTTGGCTCCGGGCTTCGAGGTCTCGGTACTTGGCTCGAAGACTTGGTAGCCGGAGAGCTGGGCTCCGGGCTTGAATGTCTTGGAGCTGGGCTCGAAGACTTGGTGGTCGGAGAGCTAGGCTCCAGGTTTGAATGTCTTGGAGCTAGGCTCGAAGACTTGGTGGCTGGAGAGCTGGGCTCCGGGCTTGAATGTCTTGGAGTTAGGCTTGAAGACTTGGTGGCCGGAGAGCTGGGCTTCGGGCTTGAATGTCTCGGAGCTGGGCTCGAAGACTTGGTGGCCGGAGAGCTGGGCTCCGGGCTTGAATGTCTCGGAGCTGGGCTCGAAGACTTGGTGGCCGGAGAGCTGGGCTCCGAACTTGAATGTCTTGGAGCTGGGCTCGAAGACTTGGTGGTCGGAGAGCTGGGCTCCAGGCTTGAATATCTTGGAGCTGGGCTTGAAGACTTGGTGGTCGGAGAGTTGGGCTTTAGGCTTGAATGTCTCGGAGCTAGGCTCGAAGACTTGGTGGCTAGAGAGCTGGGCTCTGGGCTTGAATGTCTCAGAGCTGGGCTCAAAGACTTGGTGGCCGGAGAGCTGGGCTCCGGGCTTGAATGTCTCGGAGCTGGGCTTGAAGACTTGGTGGCCGGAGAGTTGGGCTCCGGGCTTAAATGTCTCGGAGCTGGGCTCGAAGACTTGGTGGTTAGAGAGCTTGGCTCTGGGCTTTGAGGTCTCGGTGCTTGGCTCTGGAACCTCGTGGTCGGAAGACTTGGTTTCGGGCTTTAATATTCCTGCAAGGTAGATAACCTTTTGCACGAAGGAAAATTATTATTAATGGAAGAAAATCTTACACTATTGATAGTATCTCCTCAAATTGCAGGCATTCCATGTTCGAGGGAACCTGGCACCATCCAGGTTCTCGAGGTAGTAGGCCCCATGAGAGAGGGGCTCAGCCACTTTGTAAGGTCCTTCCCAGTTTGGCAAGAGCTTGCCGTACTCCTGGGGTTGAGATGCTTCAGCTCAGCACAGCACCAGGTCTCCAGGTCTGAAGACTTTCGACCTCACCCACGCATTGTAGTACCGGGCCACTCGTTGCCGGTATGCCACCATTCGGAGCCGAGCTTTGTCCCTTGTTTCTTTGAGGAGGTCTAAGTTGAACAAAAGTTGTGCCAAGTTTCGAGCTTCGTTGTACTGTTATACTCGAAACGTGGGTATGCCGAGCTCAACCAGGATGACTGCCTCTGCACCGAAGATGAGGTTGAACGGCGTCTTTCCAGTTGCCATCCTAGGCATCGTATGGTAGGCCTATAGGACACTCGGAAGCTCTTCCGCCCACTTGCCCTTGGCTTGGTCTAGCCGAGTTTTGAGTCCTTAGAGGATGGTCCGATTTGTCACCTCGGCCTCCTCGTTTGTTTGGGGGTGGGCTACCGAGGTAAAGTGATATCGTATACCATGCTCAGTGTAAAACCCTTCAAACTCCCGGCTATCAAATTGCCGTTCGTTGTCGATGATGACACAGTGGGGGAGTTCAAAGCGGCAAATGACTAACTTCTAGAATATTTGATGGACATTGGCTTCAGTGATCCGAGCTAAAGATTCTACCTCGACCCACTTAGTGAAGTAGTCGATTGCCACAAGTAGGAACCTTTGTTGTCCCGGTGCAGGGGAAATGGTCCAAGGATGTCCATTCCCCACTGAGCGAAAGGCCAAGGGGAGAAGAGTTGGGAGATCGGTGCCATCGGTTGGCGCTGTATATGGGCATGGCGTTGGCACTTGTCACACCTCTTGACAAAGTCGGCGGCATCCTCTCTCATGTCTCCCAAAAGTGCCCCTGACGAAGAGCTTTATATGCCAGCGTTCTCCCTCCCATATGGTTCCCACAAAGGCCTTCGTGTATCTCCTAGAGCACGAAGGTTGCCTTTGTGGGCCTGCGGCACTTCAGGAGCAGGTAGGAATGAGATCGGCGGTAGAGCTGGCCTTCCATCAAAACGAATCATGAGGCCTTCCTCTTGATGAGATCGGCCTCCGCGCGGTCCTCCGGCAAGCTTCCATCAGTGATGTACCTGATGTACCTATCCATCCAGCTTGGCTCCGGGGTGACCTGCTGCAGTTCCTCCGGGACTTCGTAGCTCGAATTTTTGAGGTACTTGATGTAGGCACGTCCAGTGATGAGTCCGACAGGATCGCGAGCCTTGACAGTGAATCCATGCATGCATTCTCCCATCGAGGGATGTGGAAAATGCTGAAGCACCGGAAGCCTGTCGTGCTCGAGCAGACTCGCTCCAGGTACTTCATCATCTGGGGATCTCTGGTCTCATATTCTCCGGAGACTTGCCCGGCAACCAGTTGAGAGTCAATAAAGACTTTCAAGCTTTTCATGCCCAGCTCGTGGGAGACTTTCAGGCCCGCGAGGAGCACCTCGTACTCCGCCTGGTTGTTGGTCGCGGCGAACTTGAAGTGGAGGGCACATTCCACCACCACCCCGTCACTGTTGGTGAGGATGAGGCCTGCTCTGCTTCCGCCGGAACTGGACGCACCATCCACATGGAGGATCCAGGGCTCCTCCCCTGGTTCGAGCTCTGCTTGTCGATCCATCATCATCTACTCTGGCTTGTCGATGAGCCCCGTGCATTCGACCACGAAGTCAGCTAGGACTTGAGCCTTCTGCGAGGACCTCGGCTGATACGTTATGTCAAACTTGCTCAGCAGTAGGGACCACTTGGCCAGTCTCCCGGAGGTCTCGGGGTGGTTGAGTATGGTCCTCAGCGGCTGGTCTGTCATGACCATGATAAGGTATGCTTGGAAGTAGGGCCTGAGGTACTTAGTAGACATTATTAGTGCAAAAATGAGTTTCTCGGATCGAGTATACCTGATCTCCGCATCATGGAGGATCTTGCTAGTGTAGTACACCAGTTTCTGGGACCCGTCCTCGTCTACACGGATGAGGACCGAGCTGACTGCTCTGGGTGTGACCGCCAGATAGAGTAGAAGCTCCTCCCCTTCCTCCGGTCTGGAGAGCAGCAGAGGAGTGGCCAGGGACTCCTTCAACTCCTCGAAGGCCGTTCTACACTCCTTCGTCCAGGTGAAGTCATGCATCTTATGCAGCACCTTGAAGAAAGGGAGGCAGCGACCCGCCGACCTCGAGATGAACTGAATCAGCGCTGCGATTTGCCCTATCAAGCACTGGACCTGCTTCTTGGATGTCGGGTGCTCCATGCTGATGATCGCCTGGACTTTCTTTAGATTGGCTTCGATGCCCCTTTGTGTGACCATAAAGCCAAGGAACTTTCTAGCTACTACTCCGAAGGTGCACTTCTCCGGGTTTAGATTCATCTGGTGCTTTTGAAGGTTGTGAAAGGCTTCAGCGAGGTCGGCGATGTGGTCCGAGCTTGGCCTACTCATGACGAGCATGTCGTCCACATGCACCTGCATGTTCCGGCCAATCTAGTCTTTGAAGACCCTGTTGACCAAATGCTGGTACGTGGCCCCGGCATTCTTCAGGCCAAAGGACATCATCTTGTAGCAGTATGTTCCCTGGTCGGTGATGAAGGCGGTGTGCTCCTCGTCCTCTAGGTGCATTCGGATCTGATTGTATCCAGAGAATGCTTCCATAAAGGAGAGAAGCCTGTGTCCTGAGGTGGCATCCACCAACTAATCGATCTTCGGCAGGGGGAAGCTGTCATTCGGGCATGCCTTGTTGAGGTCGGTGTAGTTCACACAAATCCTTTATTTGCCATTGCTCTTCTTTATCATCACCACATTCGCCAGCCAGCTCAGGTGTTGCATTTCCCATATGAAACCAGTGGTGAGTAGTTTGTCTACCTCTTCATTAATGGCCGCCTGCTTTTCTAGGGCGAAGCTTCTCTTCTTCTGCCGAACCGGCCTGCACTTCGGGTCAATGCTTAACTTGTGAGTGATGATGTCTGGGGGAATACCTGGCATGTTGACCGCCATCCAGGTGAACACATCTACGTTCACCCATAGGAACTCCAATAGGTGGGCCCTCTCCTCCTCTTGCAGTTGGGCCCCAATCTGAACTGTCTTCTCCTAGTCGGTTCATAGCGAAAAAGATAGCAGGTGCTCGGCTGGGCCACCTCTAGGATCCTGTGCCCTTTGGTCAAGCTTGTCCGCCTTGGGATTGTCCTCGGGGACCCTGGTGCTCGAGAGTGTTTAGAAGCAGTGTTGGAATGGCTGGGGTGCTCCTCTCATCTCTTCGATGCCATAAGGGGTTGGGAACTACACAAGTAGTCTCCTGATGGAGATGACTGTATCGAGCAGATTGAGTCTGGGTCGATCGAGGATCACATTATAGGCAAAGGGGAGTCTAACTACTATGAAGGTCATCATGATAGTGCTATGCCGAGGTGGGATCCCCACGGTGATCGGAAGAGTAATTTCTCCCTCAACTCTTACAGAGTCTCCTATGAAGCCAACAAGGGGCGTGTGCACAGGCCTGAGTTATGCAGGAGACAAATTCATTCTACAGAAAGCATCATAAAAAGCACATCCGTGGAGCTTTCACTATCAACCATGATGTGTTTTACAGGATGCCTTACGATCGTCATCTCGACGATCACAACATCGTTATTTACATTTTGCCCCCAGCTCTCTCCTTTCTTTGTAAAGGGGAGTACATTTTCAGATTGCCCTACCCCCCGGGCCTTCTTAGATGCGCGCTCGGCTCCCCAACTTATCATCACCATCAGCTTCTTGGTAGGGTGGTTATCCACTGTAGGAGTTGGTGGGAGAGCGATGAGCACCTGAGGTTCTACTTGGGGTCTGCCCCCTACGTACCTCTCGAGGTAGCCTCTCTTGATGAGTTCCTCAATCTCCTTCTTGAGGTTGCGGCATTCCTTGATGTCGTGGCCATGGTCGTGGTGGTAGCGATAGTACTTCATCTTGTCACGGCCAGAAGATGGCCTCATTGGAGATGGGCGCTTCAAGTAGGGCTCACCTTCAATCTCCACGAGAATATTCATCCTCGAGGCGAGGAGGGGGGTATAACTCCCCTAAGGAATGGGAGCACCTCTCGTCCTTAATCTCTGCCGAAAGCTCGGAGCTGGAGGTCCTGGCCTCCGGGTCTCGGATGCCTCGGTGGGGGCAGGCTTCTTCAACGGCTCCCCATCGAGCTCCTATCTCGTACGATCCGTCTCCTCGGTGCGGATGTACTTCTGAGCTCAGAGGAGGAGCTCGGAGTAGCTCTTCGGGGGCTTCTTATTGAGCGAGTAAGTCAGGCAGGAGGTCCTAAGTCCTCACTTTAGAGCCAACATGGCAACCGGCTCCTCGAGATTGTAAATCTCCAACGTGGTAGCCTTGAAACGGGTGACGTAGTCCCACAGGGGCTCGTGGTCCTGCTGCCTGATGGAGAAGTGGTGTGGACACTAGAAGCAGAATAAAGCCCTACTCAAATAAGGTTAACCTGATTCCACTTTGGATCGAAGATCACTAGGTTAAATTTTTCTTGTAAAGGGCAATTTACTTTCAAGAGTCCTGTAATTACTTAGTTTCAATTTCATGAATCCTGTAATTATGTCCAATCGAGTCCTGTAATTATGTCCTGTCTCAATCTGGGTTCAAATAATAACTCAATTAAAGTTCCATTAGGTTTATTTAAATCAAGTCCAAGCTACTTCAAGTTAAGGTTCACCAAACCACTTGGAGCTTCCAAATCAAGACCTTGGTCCACCAAGCTGGAATTCCACATCACCATGCCAACAAAGCAGCCACCAGGGTGCCACATCATCAGCCACGTCACCTTCAAATGGGCGCCTAAAGGGGAGATCGACCAAGCATTTTAAATTCAAAGAAACCGGCCAATCTCCATGAATTTCTCCTTATCTCATGTAACAAGGCCCCATATCCTCCAACCTCCCTTGTAATCCTCCACAATTTAGGGAGTTTTCAAATTTCAAAAGTTTTGTAAGGCTATTAAAAAGCCTTGGACGCCCCATTGTAAAGGGGATTTTTGATTTTTGCAGATTAATGAAAGTTGAAGTTGAATTGAAGTTTTATGTTTTGAGTGATTGTCTCTAAGCCCCTCTTTCACACCAAACTATTCTCTCTTCCAAGCATCCAACACCCAAGTCAAGAAGAAGGCCTTGGAGTCGGCCAAGCCATCTCAAATCTCTTTCTTTGCTCACAAATTTTCCATCCCTTCCATATGCATGCCTTTCTTCTTCCTTAACTCTTATTCTTTATGTGCAAGGTCCTTCGAGGTTTTCGAGTTGCAAGCAGGGTCTTCCTTGACAAGGAACCAACAAGCTGAAGCCCAAGTCCAGGGTTCTGATCTCTGTTATCTAGGTTCTTCAGTTCTGAGCATTGGTAGTTTCAAGGTATGAATCAAAAGAAGGTTGGAAAGCTCATCACGGTAAGTTCATAATCATTAGCCCCTATTATCTAGATCTTCTTCCTTCTTAGTTTAGGATTGTGTCTAATCAAGTAAAAGTTCCATTTCTTGTAATCCTTAAGTCTTATTATGATGAGTACAATGCTAGTGTAATTAGGTTTTATTGCTCTACAAATCATAATCTAAATATTTATCATATGCTTGCCGCATCAAGAAGAGGTTGTCTGCCTCTCGTGGCATCTTCCAATAGGCATCAAAGTGGGCCACGAACTTCTGTCCCAGCTGGGCGAAGGAGCTGATGCTCTCCGGCTTCAGGTGGGTGAACCACACCCGAGCTGCTTTCCAAAGGGTGACAGGGAAGGCGACGCAGAGGAGGGCATCGGTGGCTTCCTAGACCCTTATGAGGATCCTGTAGCTTTCCAGGTGGTCCAGGGGGTCAGTGGTCCCATCATAAGGATCCACCTGCGGCATGTGGAATCGATTTGGGATCGGCTCTTCTTGGACTTCTTGGGAGAAAGGGGGATGGGCATCGTAGCCCGCTGGCTCGTTAGTGGAGCCCGGCAGGTTGGCAAACCGATGGGATAACTCTGCCAGCTTGCGGTCATGCTCCTCCAGGCGCTTCTCCGCCATGCACCTGACGGCTTCATCAGTGGATCCCTCCGTCGAAGGAGACGGAGAAGGTGACATGGGTGCGTGGCACCCGTGATGGGGGGTCTTATCTTTCCTACCTTTGCGGGGTCTGGATGCCACCCGCTCAAGGTTCAGAGTGCAGCTCTCCCTGTCGGTAGACCCAGCTCATTATCTTTTCGCCGGAGTTTGGTGGCTACCCCGGTTCTCAGTGATGGCCCGTGGCTATGAAGGCCTTCCTTGGAAGCAACGCAGGCTATCGTGGGGTGCTACGGTTTGGGCCGTGGGAGTCCTTGGCTGCTGATGAGTTGCCAAGGATCGGCGCTGGTGCTAAAGCTGGTGTATTGCTGTGGCAAGAATCTGCATCTGCTGGGTGAGTATAGCCAACTGAGACTCCGACGGAGGTGGTTGAACTGGAGCGGGCGATTCCACCTCTAGGTTGTGAGGGTTTCCCCGGGAAGGAGAGTCCCTCACACGATTGGTGGAGATCTCTCTCGCCCGTGTTGTCACCATCCTTCTGTCAGACTACTCGTAAAGGGGTTAAGGCTGGATCAAGAATCACTTCTGCTTCGCCCTTCCCCTACCTGGTGTGCCAATCTGTTACCGCCAAGATCGTCATGGCCCGTAGCTGCTACTGAGGTCGGATTGCCCCTTAGGTGGTCTTGGGATGTCCTGCTCCCTGGGACCTGCAAAAAGAGGTTAGTGACTCGGGCCAGGGATTGCGACGGGGGCACTTCGACGGTCAAGTCAGTAACGATCCAGGGGAACAGATCCTCCTAATCGAGCCCCTCTTGATGGACTCCATGCTAGGAGGAGTGAGTGGTGTGCAAGTGAGATCCGAACGGGAGTGCAAGTGTGCCGGGTAGGCCAACGACCGAGGAGGATGGATCCTCTTGTGTGGCCTCCTCTCCCTTCTCCCGCTCGGCCCTTTGGTGGTTGCGTTTCTCTTGCTTACTTTCTTTGAGAGTGTGTCAAAGGTTTTCTTAAGTCTGGACGATTGTCAAGTATCTACCTCGAGATCTCCCTAGTGTTGTCAAATGCATGCAGTGGCGTTCCATGCTGTGGACGGGACGTCTCCTCTGGTCCGTACCGTCAGGGACGTGCGGTGGCGTCCCGTGCCGTGGATGGAACATCTTTCCTCATTGATGATGAGGGAGCTTCGGGGCGTTCTGACATTCCTCCCGGTTGCTCCATTCCGGGGAGCCTGGCAGTGTCTTAATTAAGGGATGTCCTCCTTCTCTTGCTGGAAATGGCATCCGCATGCAATTATTATAATTTGACAAGTGCTTTCTCGTAGTCCTCGGGCGGCCCACTGGCGATCTGGGGGGGCCCTGCTTCTTCGATAGCCGACGGCATTGTCCGGGTTGGTTACCGAGCTGAAGAGCTTTTTCTCGGCTCCGATCCGAGAGGCTAAAACTGGCAGAGGAGGGCTGAGCTCGACCTGGCGAGGGAGGTTCCTTGGCTCCGGCCTAGGCATCTCGAGCTTGTGGGTGCCAACCTGGTGGAGGACGAAGCTCAGCTTTGGCGAGGGAGGTTCCTCGGCTCCATCCTAGGCATCCCGAGCTTGCGAGTGCCGATCTGGCGAAGGACGGAGCTCGACTTTGGCAGGCCGCCTCGTTGATCCGGAGGAGCTCGGCCTGGCCAAAGGAGCCCGAGATGGGGTGTCCATCGTGGCGGACTTCTGACATGGCATCTGTCAGAGAGTACACATCAGCACGTCAGCTTCCAGCCATATCAATGAGGAACTAGAATTTAGGTGTTAATCCCTTAGTTTATGATTTATCTTAAATTTTATTTGAATTTTATCTACCTGTTAACCTTGATGAGAAATTCTAGAATTAAATAAATAATTAGTGAATTTATTTTCTATCACTGTCTAATTGTTGGTTGTAAGATAGGCCTTGCATAGTTGATGGGATTGAACCCTAAGGATATGCAGCTGTTTGTCGTATGCCTGGCTCGGGCATCGGGCTGCGGTGTGATAGATTTAATGGTATCAAAGCAAAGGTTTAAGATCAAGATGACTTAGTGAGAGTGGCGTAGAATTAGAGTTTTGATTGAATATTCTGGAATAATTGTCATACTAAAAATTTATTTAATTTTTTTGATAGGTGTATGTTATAGTTCCAAGAGTTTTGCTAAGTATTAAAAGCTTGCACAAATAAAATATTGAATTAAACTCTCCTAGCTTAATTTTTGGAAGAATATCATTGAGGCTAGATAATGGATATAAGGATGTATATTTTGAGTTATATTATGGATTTGATTTACTTTGAAAATCTATTTTTGATATAATTGTAAACTATGATATAAGTGATTAGAAATTAACATGATGATATTAAGGCATGGTTGAATGATATCAAAGCTTTGATTATGATCACTTGGGACTGACATAAGTGATTAGGACATGATTTGAGTCATATCAAAATTTAGATTGTCATCACTATAGATTATGACTTAAAAGGATATTTGAACTTAGTATTATGATCAGTCAGGATATGATAAAAGTTGCAGGAATGGAATCAAAGTTTGAATTTTAATTCCTAGGTATTGTATATAAGATCTGGCATATGATTAGTGCAAAAGAGGAACATGATTTTTGTCTCTAATATAAGTAGTGAGATTGATCTTGGATGAGTGTAAAAGGTTGAATGATTTATACTATTTGATTATAATAAGTAAGCATATTATGGATATTGAAGAGCTAGATAAGATGTATCTTTATCCCTGATAAATGGGATTGACCGAGCTTCAAAATTGTTGGCTTGGAAGTATAGTATGTAATGTTATATTGAAATGTATATTTAATTATTAATTGAATGACTTTGGAAACCTAAACATGATATGGACAAAGATTATGATAGCTTGCAAATTTTATTGTTAATTATTAGATTGTAAATTTTGGCATTGTTGCAAGAAGATGTTTAGGGTGTAGGTTATGAAAGAGTTTAACGATATCAAGAATGATAATTTTTTGATGAATCTGTATGTGGATTATCATTGAAAACATATAATGAAAAATATATTTGGGATAATGCATGGTTTATAATTTGCTATTAGTGGATTAAATATATTATATGGATATGGCATGCATATCTTGATAGAATCTTTGATATCTTATGTTAGTAGTTTTGAATTAAATTTTTGATCTTCCATATATTTGTTGGAGATTATTGGATCTGTTAAACTCCAAGTTAAATTTAAGATCTATGAGAAGATTTAGATTACCTTGCTATTGATGTTAAATTGAGCGAAGAAATAGGTATTGGAAATCTTATATGGGTTTAATCTATGAGGGATAACATTTTAAATGAATCATGGTAAGATCATTTTATGAGCAATAATATGATTGATCATATTCATAAGAGTATTGATTTAAAGTCATTTACTTTGTTAGAATTAATGTTAACTTTTCAAGAGAAAAGTTGATCCAGATTATTTAACTGAATTGTCAAGGGAAGCATAAAAAGTTCGAGTTTGGACTAGAATTATTGATGTTTTGAATGGATGGTACAATTTTATACAAAGGCTTTAAATATAAAAAAATGGATCAAGATTTAAATTTGATGTGATATGCTCCAGGCCTAGTAAGGATAAGAAAATTTCATAGTCTTAACCTTGTTTTATTTAAAAATATTTGAATGTTAGATTTTGTTTAGATTCTAATGTAAAGTGGTATCCTTGTCAAAAATTTATCTAATGAAATTAGAGGATTTGATAATTTATATCAGAGTGCGCAACGGAAGTGTGGTGGACTAAAGACATTAGGATTAATTTAAAGTGTAGAAGAATGGAAGCTCTTATTAATAAAGTGTTGGCTCCACCCAGTGATTTTGATGAATAACAAAATATTAAGTACATATTGTATTCTAATGAGGATTTCAAGTTGTGAGTTTTCAGGAAGAAAGCACCTCAAAATTCCAAAAACTTATGGTGTATGGCACGCAATGGCACGGAGCAATTCTCACATATCCGGACATTCTCTTCATTGAAAAAGGGCTTATAATTACTTAACTATTATGTGTTTATGCATTCATGAACTTTATTTTTGATTTCGAGGCTTTTACACTTGAATCTGGATGTTTTCAGTCTCAAGTGTCGACACCTGGACAGTCAAGTGTCGACACTTCAGCATTTGGCATGGACAAAAATCCTTGGCACGTCAAGTGTCGACACCTTTATTCAAGTGTCGATACTTAGGTTTCAAGTGTCGACTCAAGGCCTAAGATTTTTGAAAATACAGAACTTTGTTGTTTCAAGGATTTTTGTGTCAAGTGTCGACACCTGTGCATCAAGTGTCAATACTTGAATGTTCAAGTGTCGACTCCCAGAAATCAAGTGTCGACACCTAACATCCAAGTGTCGACATCTGATAGCCAAGTGTCGACACTTGCAGCCTGACAGCTCTAATGGATCTATTTTTCTGGCTTGCAGAAATTGGTTTTCAAGCTTCAAACGGCTATTTCCAATGCTCCAACGGTCACAAACCATTTTTAGAAGGTTTTTGGTGTATTTAATCTCCACCAACCTCATTTTAAGAGAAGAGAAGAAAAGAAAAAGAAGAGAAAGCAAGAGAAAAGTCTATTCAAGAGCATTCAAGTGCACTCAAAAGCTAAAAAGCCAATATTCTCTCCAAAACTTTAAATCAAAAGCCTCTTCTAGCTTGATTCTACTAAAAAAGCCTACTAGCTCAACTTTACTACATTCCAAAAGGAGGCAACTTGAAGAAGAGTAAAGTCAAAGCATCCTTTGGGCTTCAAAGATTCCAATCTACTCTTGAAGAGAGTTTGTTGTAGCTTTAAATTTCATATCTGTTTTATTGTGCTTTGACCTTGCTTTCAAGGGTATCTTGAAAGAAGGTTATTATGGTTTGTTGGTGAGCCAAAGTGTTAAAACCAACTAGGGTTAACTTGTGAGCCCGAAGATAAAACAAGTATTTAAGGTTGTTGGTGAGCCTAAGTGATAAAACCAACTTAGGTTTTGACTTGTGAGCCGTGTGAAAAACAAGTCAACTGTAATCTGGTGTGGATTATAGTGGAATTCCCAATGGTGGCTTGGGGAGTGGATGTAGGTGCTAGGTTTGCACCGAACCACTATAAACCTTGTGTTTGTGTGTGATTGTTTTTTTCCTCTCGTATTCTTTAATTAATTGCTATCATCTTGCATCTAATTTATTATTGCTCACAAGCACCACTAGACCTTCACTTTATTGCGTTAAATTTTTTAAAGACCCAATTCACCCCCCCTCTTGGGCTCCATTTCTGGGCAACAAATGGTATCAGAGCACCGGTACTCTCTTATAGGTCCAAGGATCTTGAGTAAAAGATCATGGCAGCCCCAATAGGCATGGGTATTGTTGAAGGTCAAGCTTCAAACCGTCCCCCACTTTTTAATGGCACAAATTACACATACTGGAAGACATGCATGCGCATATTTATACAAGCTCTTGATTATAATTTGTGGAGAACAATAGTAAAAGGTCCTCATCAGCCTACAATAATGATTAATGGCATTCTCACCCCTAAAATGGAAGATGATTGGGATGAGAATGACATTAAGCAAATTGAGCTTAATGCTAAGGCAATGAACCTTTTATTTTGCTCTCTTGATCCTAGTGAGTTTAATAGAATATCAAACTGTCTCTCCGCAAAGGAGATTTGGGATACACTTGAGGTTACCCATGAGGGTACACACCAAGTAAAGACCACCAAGGTTAACATGCTAATTCACACATATGAGATGTTTAAAATGGAACCTACTGAGTCTATCAGTGAGATGTATACTAGGTTCACAAACATTGTGAATGGCATGAGAAGTTTAGGAAAAATAATTTCTAACGGTGAACTTGTGAATAAACTTCTCAGGTCTCTACCAGCTTCGTGGGATGCAAAGGTCACTGCAATTGAAGAAGCAAAAGATGTCAACACTCTCCCGCTGGAACAACTGTTGGGTTCTTTGATGACATATGAACTATCCCTCAAATAGAAGAACAGAGAGGTGGATAAAAAGAAAAAGACAATAGTATTCAAATCTACTACCAGAGAAGACTCGAGCAAAGACTCTGAAGAGGATGACGAAGAAGATGCAACAACTATGTTAGCAAGGAAATTCAGAAGGTTTATGAGGAAAAAGAAATTCAATTACAAAAAGAAACCTCTGAAAGGTGAGCCGAGTAAAGAAAAAGATAAGGAAAAGAAGGAGGAGCAGCCCACATGTTTTGAGTGCAAGAAGCCAGGGCATTTCAAGGTAGACTGCCCCTTACTAAAGAAAAGCAGAAGAAAGCTAAGAAAGAAGGCCATGATGGCAACCTGGAGTGAAAGTGAAGACTCCAGCTCTGAGGAAGAACAACAGGAAGTAGCAAAATTCTGTCTAATGGCCGATCAAGAAGAGGTATGCTCTGAAACCGAAAATGAATTATCTTTTGATGAGCTTCATGAAATTTTTGATGAACTAGTCATAGAATTTCAAAAATTAAAGTCAAAACATAAAGACTTAAAGAAGCAAAATCTGGAACTAGCTAAAATAAACAACAACCTTACAAATGAAAATGAATACCTTCTAATACAAAATAAAAATTTAAATGATAAGATTATGGCTCTTGAAAATGAAAAGAATATATTTGAAAAGAAAAGTAGCTTACTTTCAAATGATAAATTGTCAAGACAAAGCAAAGAAATTTTAATGGAAAACAAAAGATATAAAGAGGAAATCGATAAACTAAAGCCTTTTGTTGAAAAACTTATTTATAGTTCTGAAAAGTTAAATATACTACTAAATAACCAAAGAGCAGTATTTGACAAAGCTGGATTAGGATTCAGAACTCATAAGAAACAGAAACTCTTTAAAAATTTCTTTGTGCCTGCATGTTCATCAATTACATGCTATACTTGTGGTGTTAAAGGACATAAATCTTATTTGTGCAACAAAAGAAAATTAAGGAACACTAAGAAAGTTTGGGTTTCAAAAGGAACCAATGCCACTAACCAAAAAGGATCCAAGATAGCTTGGGTACCTAAAGTCTCCACTTGATCTTTATTGCAGGTATGCCTTGCAACCAACAAGAAAAGAATGTGATACCTTGATAGCGGTTGCTTAAGGCATATGACAGGAGATGTGGAGCAGTTCTCATGACTCACATATCAAAATGGTGGCAATGTAACTTTTGGTGATAATGGAAAGGGCAAAATCATCGGTATTGGTAAAATCCATATCACCCCTACCTCTTATATTGATAATGTTTTATTTGTTGATGGATTAAAACATAACTTGCTAAGTATTAGTCAATTTTGTGACAAAAATTTTAAAGTTGTTTTTGAATCTTCTTTGTGCATTGTTTCTAGTCTAGATGACAATGGCATTAAGTTCATCGGTTATAGGCATGGCAATATTTATATGGTTGATCTTGATGATCTCCCTATTCAAAAGGTCAATGTCTAGTGGCAATGGAAGCCAAGATCGATGAAACTAGTTGGCTTTGGCATCGTAGACTAGGATATGCTAGCATGCATTTAATTTCAAAACTTAGCAAAAAGAATTTAGTAAAAGATTTGCCTAAACTCAATTTTGAAAAAGATAAGATTTGCAGTGCATGTCAACTTGGAAAATAAACAAAATCTTCTTTCAAACCTAAAGGAGTAATCTCTACATCTGACCTTTGGAATTGCTTCATATGGACCTCTTTGGGCCTACTAGAACATCTAGTTTGGGAGGTAAGAAGTTTGGTCTAGTCATTGTAGATGATTTCTCACGTTTTACTTGGGTCATGTTTTTAGCACATAAAGATGAAACATTTTCTGAATTTATAAGATTTCACAAAAGAGTTTTAAATGAAAAAGGTGTTTCAGTAATTTCTTTAAGAAGTGATCATAGAACTGAATTTGAAAATGCCAATTTTAATAAATTCTGTATTGAAAATAGAATTAATCACAATTTTTCTGCACCTAGGACACCTCAACAAAATGGGGTAGTAGAAAGAAAAAATAGAACTCTTGAAGAAATGGCACGCACCATGCTTTGTGAAAATGATTTACCTAGATACTTTTGGGCGGAAGCCATAAATACTGCTTGCTTATTTTAAATCGAGTTTTAATTCGACCGATTTTAAAGAAAACCCCTTATGAGCTTTGGAAGGGTAGAAAACCTTCAATCCGTTATTTTCATGTTTTTGGATGCCGTTGTTTCATCTTAAACAATGATAAAGATAATCTAAGTAAATTTGATGCCAAATCATATGAGGGAGTCTTTCTAGGCTACTCCATATCTAGTAAGGCATACAGGGTCTTCAACAGAAGGACACTTGTTGTTGAAGAATCCATTCATGTAGTATTTTATGAAACTAACCAAAAATCTTCAAGAAAAGAAGATGTACTTTTTGATGAATCAGGTAACAAGAAAACTGAAGAAATAAACAATAATGAAGGACTTACCAAGGAACAAAATGATGATCAAAATACTGACGGAGATCAAGCGCAAGGTGATGAAAATACATCAACTGTTGATCCTTTACCAAAAGAATGGAGGTATGCTCATGGACACCCAAATGAACTAATTATAGGTGATCTATCTAAAGGTGTAAGTACTCGATCATCTCTTAGAAATATTTGTGATTACTTAGCTTTTGTGTCTCAAATTGAACCTAAAACTATTGAGGAAGCTGAATGTGATAGTAATTGGATAAATGCTATGCAAGATGAACTTAATCAATTTAAAAGGAACAATGTTTGGACACTGGTAGATAGGCCTTCAAACACATCAATTATTGGCACAAAATGGGTTTTTCGAAATAAACTTGATGAAAATGGAATAGTAATTAGAAATAAAGCTAGACTAGTTGCCAAAGGATACAATCAGGAGGAAGGGATAGATTTTGATGAAACCTTTGCTCTTGTGGCTAGACTTGAGGCAATTAGGCTATTGTTGGCTTTTTCCTGTTTCATGAACTTTAAACTGTATCAGATGGATGTTAAAAGTGCTTTCTTAAATGGATTAATTGAAGAAGAAGTTTATGTTGAACAACCCCTGGTTTTGAAAATTCTGAATTTCCAAATTATGTTTATAAACTTCATAAAGCTTTATATGGATTAAAACAAGCTCCAAGAGCTTGGTATGATCGTTTAAGCTCCTTTTTGCTGAAAAACAATTTCACTAGAGGTAATGTAGATAAAATATTATTTTTAAAGAAGAAGAATGATGATCTCTTAGTAGTACAAATCTATGTTGATGATATAATTTTTGGTGCTACTAATGAATCTCTTTGTCAAGATTTTGCAAGTCTAATGCAGGGTGAGTTCGAGATAAGCATGAAGGGAGAACTGAATTTCTTCCTCGGACTCCAGATAAGGCAAACCAAAGAGGGGATCTTCATCAACCAAACAAAATACACAAGAGAAATACTCAAGAAGTTTGGGATGGAGAACACTAAGCCATTAGGTACCCCTATGAGCTCCACCTGTAGACTTGACAAGGATGAATCAGGTAAGTCAATAGACCAAAAATTATATCGTGGCATGATTGGTTCATTATTATATCTTACTGCCAGTAGGCCAGATATCATGTTTAGTGTCTGTATGTGTGCTAGATATCAGTCCAATCCTAAAGAGTCTCATCTTTTGGCTGTTAAACGCATACTTAGATATCTATCTGGCTCAATTGAAATTGGTTTATGGTACTCTAGAGATTCTTCATTTGATTTAATTGCTTATTCTGATGCTGATTTTGCTGGGTGTAAACTTGATCGTAAAAGTACTAGTGGAACCTGTTAGTTTCTTGGAGTAAATTTGATCTCCTGAAGTAGCAAGAAACAGAACTCAGTTGCTCTATCTACGGCGGAAACCGAATATATAGCAGCTGGGAGCTGTTGTGCTCAAATCCTCTGAATCAAACAACAACTCGAAGATTTTGGCATTAAACTAACTAAGACACCCATAAGATGTGACAATACTAGTGCAATCAACCTATCTAAAAATCCTGTGCAATATTCAAGAAGTAAACACATTGAAATAAGACATCATTTCATAAGAGATCATGTACAAAACTCTAATGTAATTCTTGATTTTGTTTGTACTAATGATCAGTTAGCTGATGTATTTACAAAGCCTTTGAGTAAGGATAGGTTCTGTTTGATTAGAAGAGAGTTAGGTGTCATTGATCCATTTTCCTAGGACTCTCTTAGTATCATTTTACCTAATTCCTAAAGCTCAAAACCTATTGTTTAAAACCCCAAAATTTTGTCAAAATTTTTCCTTTTTTTTTTTTTTTCGGTTTTTCTCGAATTTTTGGCCAAGTGTCGACACTTGGAAAGTGTCAAGTGTTGACACCTGACCAAGTGTCGACACTTGACAAATCCGAAGTGTCGACACTTGCGAATCTGAACTGTTTTTAAATGGACCGAACAAAGGGTTTTTTGAAAATTTTCTTCCCCCCAGGTTTCTTGGAACAGTGGTCCCCCTGTCCAAATCCGTCCTTTCACCCCTCAATCCTTCACAAATCAGGTATTTTCCCTCTCTAATTTTATTTTTATTTTTCTATATTTTTAATTTTATTGTTTTAGAACCAAACAACCATGTTTTGGGTTTTCCGAATATTTTTCTTGAATCTAACCGGATATTTGCATGTTTTAATGAATTTCTAAAACTCCATTTGAGGGAATCATGTTTTAGATTTGTTTTTCTCGGATTTCCCTCATCTTTTGGGCATTTTTTCAACCCTTTTTCACAAAAATCACTATTTCATCAATTTTGGGCAAAATAAATTGGGTTTTCATCTCATTTAAGCGTACTAAATCCATTTATTGATGATTTAGAAAGGTTTTTAGTAATACATTTGCAACATTTTTGCATATTTGCAAAAACCCTAAGTGATTAAAACCCAAATCCCATGATTTTTGACCTTACAAAAATAATTTTTTTTTTGGGATTCAAATGTGTTCCACCTAACAAAAATTTTTCCTACAAATTTTGCTCAAAAATTTTGTCATTTGATCAAAATTTATTGATTCTGGTTTTCGAAACCTATCTGAACTCTAATCTCAAACTATGGCCAGTCCTTTGTTCTAAACCCTTCTTCATTATTCCTGGTCAGTTGGCTGATATGGGTCCTAGGAAGAGACTTGCAGTTAGGGCGAGGCCTAGTCAAGGTACTGAGAGGAGGTCGAAGGCCAGATTTGATCCTGCACAGCAGAGCAGTACAGCCACTCCGAGCTCCCCCCCTGCAGAGAGGATGGCAGGGAAGTCTGTAGCTTCAGGGAGGAGAGTTGATCTAAAGTGTTTCGACAGGCACCACTTTGGCATTAGGGAGATACTCACAGATGCAGGACTAGTACCCTTCTGCACCATGCAGGGGAGATACTATCCTCACCTGGTGAGGGAGTTCTACGGTGCACTGGACTGTCGATGACTTTTATGGATGACATCCATCAGGGGTACACAGATTTCTTTGACTGATGAGCTGCTGAGCCGAGTATGGGAGATACCCTGGAGTGGAGTCTGTGCATTTTCTGTTGATGATAGAGAGGCGGCTTTCAGATGCATCCTTGAGCGAGAGGATGTTCGTGGTATCTCAGTGGTTACCGCGAACCAGTTATCTTTAGAGATGCGACTGCTGCACCACATTACTGCACGGATCCTTCTACCGAAGACTGGCAGATTTGATTTCATCACCGAGAGAGAGCTGATGTTGATGACTAGTCTGATCGAGAGGAGACAGATTGATATACCCGCCTTGATGCTATCACAGATGCATGATGCTGCCACTCAGTGCCGACACTGTTTGCCATACGGGATGGCACTGACCCATCTTTTCAGAGCTTGTGGAGTATCATTGGAGGGGGAGATCCCCAAAGAGATACTACACACAGATGTATATGATGAGAGGTCACTGCACCGGATGGGATTCAGGATGGTTGGAGGTCGATGGGTTCGGAGAGAGTCTGGCCAGGAGCCAGATGAGGAGGATGAGATTCGAGAGGATGAGGCTGGATCATTTGAGCTAGCAGTTCTTCCTCCAGTAGATGTGCCATCGACACAGGCAGAGCACCTGTCGCCTGATGCTTCAGCTCCTCCACCACCATCGACAGGATTATCCTTTGAGGAGCATGCTAGAGTACAGTTCTCACAGATCAGAGGAGAGGTGACTCAGCTGCGTAGCGAGGTCGAGCTTCTACGAGCACAGACTACCTCGGAGCATGCTGAGATTCGCAGATCAATGGAGGAGGGATTTACATGCATTGAGAGTCTATTGAGATCACTTATACCTCCTGCTGCACCTGCACTTGCTCGATCTGATGATGATGATGACGATGATGATGATGATGATGGTGGCGATCACCAGAGCGACCATGCTGATTTTGCTGACGGCGGTGATCAGGATGTTGACCGAGCCACTGAGGTAGTGGGCACTGACAGCGATAGTGTAGGCGGAGCCGATGCTTATGAGGTGGTCAGTCGAGACCCTCCTACTACACCTGCTCCTTCTACTGCACTGGTTGACTTCGTACCGGATCCTATTGAGCCAGCTGATCGTCTTTCACCTCCTTCTACCAGATCTTCTAGGGTTGTACCCACTTTTGGTCCTGCCGGCCGTACTAGGAGTCTTAGAGCTTTAGCACCTCCTAGGGCATTAGCCACCAGATCTAGGATTAGTACTCCTTTCAGTCTTGATGTTTCATCTGATGAGGATTAGCCTCACAGATGTCTGTTTCAGATCTTATTTTGTATGTTTCATACTTAATTGACTCTATTTATATATGTATGTTTCAGCTCTTTTGTACTGAAAATTTATCTCATATATATATGTGTTTTTGATCAGAACTCTGTTATCTTGAAAACTTTGTGCTTCAGTTTATCATTCTTTAGCTATGATACTCTTTATAATGGTATATTTTAACTCTGATATTTTTTGATATTAGTACAATTTCAGCTATGATATTTGTTTCTCTACTCTCTTTTTGTATCCATGCTAATTGTGAGGGGGAGGTTATTCCCTTTTCTTATAATTGACAAAAAGGGGGATAAAAGGTAATAATTTTAATTTTATTGAGAACAAGTATTTGATTTTATGAAGAACAAGAATATTGATTTTTATTGAGAAAAAGGTACATTATATTGATTATATTGATTTCACCTTGCAAGAATCTTTGAAGTTTACCTTAATAAGAAGTATCTAATTAAGGGGAAGATTGTTTCCTCCTATCTATAAAGTTGTTGCCTCTACTGTGACTAAAATTAATGTATATAAATTAAATGGTTAAAGGTTGAACTATATTGTCTCTTTTTCTTAAGGTTTTGTCATCATCAAAAAGGGGGAGATTGTTGGCTCCACCCAGTGATTTTGATGAATAACAAAACATTAAGTACATATTGTATTCTAATGAGGATTTCAAGTTGTGAGTTTTCAGGAAGAAAGCACCTCAAAATTTCAAAAACTTATGGTGTATGGCACGCAATGGCACGGAGCAATTCTCACATATCCGGACATTCTCTTCATTGAAAAAGGGCTTATAATTGCTTAACTATTATGTGTTTATGCATTCATGAACTTTATTTTTGATTTCGAGGCTTTTACACTTGAATCTGGATGTTTTCAGTCTCAAGTGTCGACACCTGGATAGTCAAGTGTCGACACTTCAGCATTAGGCACGGACAAAATTCCTTGGCACGCCAAGTGTCGACACCTATATTCAAGTGTCGATACCAAGTATCGACACTTAGGTTTCAAGTGTCGACTCAAGGCCTGAGATTTTTGAAAATACAGAACTTTATTGTTTCAAGGATTTTTGTGTCAAGTGTCGACACCTGTGCATCAAGTGTCGACACTTGAATGTTCAAGTGTCGACTCCCAGAAATCAAGTGTCGACACCTGACAGCCAAGTGTCGACACCTGATAGCCAAGTGTCGACACTTGCAGCCTGACAGCTCTAACGGATCTATTTTTCTGGCTTGCAAAAATTGATTTTCAAGCTTCAAACGACTATTTCCAATGCTCCAACAGTCACAAACCATTTTTAGAAGGTTTTTGGTGTATTTAATCTCCACCAACCTCATTTTAAGAGAAGAGAAGTGAAGAGAAGAAAAGAAAAAGAAGAGAAAGCAAGAGAAAAGTCTATTCAAGAGTATTCAAGTCCACTCAAAAGCCAAAAAGCCAATATTCTCTTCAAAACTTCAAATCAAAAGCCTCTTCTAGCTTGATTCCACTGGAAAAGCCTACTAGCTCAACTTTACTACATTCCAAAAGGAGGCAACTTGAAGAAGAGTGAAGTCAAAGCATCCTTTGGGCTTCAAAGATTCCAATCTACTCTTGAAGAGAGTTTGTTGTAGCTTTAAATTTCATATATGTTTTATTGTGCTTTGACCTTGCTTTCAAGGGTGTCTTGAAAGAAGGTTATTGTGGTTTGTTGGTGATCCAAAGTGTTAAAACCAACTAGGGTTAACTTGTGATCCCGAAGACAAAACAAGTATTTAAGGTTGTTGATGAGCCTAAGTGATAAAACCAACTTAGATTTTGACTTGTGAGCCTTGTGAAAAACAAGTCAACTGTAATCTGGTGTAGATTATAGTGGAATTTCCAAGGATGGCTTGGGGAGTGGATGTAGGTGCTAGGTTTACACCGAACCACTATAAACCTTATGTTTGTGTGTGATTGCTCTTTTCCTCTCGTATTCTTTAATTAATTGCTATCATCTTGCATCTAATTTATTATTGCTCACAAGCACCACTAGATCTTCACTTTATTGTGTTAAATTTTTTAAAGACCCAATTCACCCCCCCTCTTGGGCTCCATTTCTGGGCAACATAAAGGAAAAAGAGATTAGTGAATTTGGGCAACATAGTATATATGAATTTTGGATCACGCATCTTTGAGTTTAGGAAGATTTAGATTTTCTTCTTTAAATTTCAAGGCCGGAATTTTATTGTATGAGGGTAGAATATGAAGCCCAGCTTCTAATAGGCCTCCCTGGGTTGAAGTCGATAGAGGCTACCGACTTTAGTTCATAGAAAAAAATATAGGATGCCCCTGTTTATCTGACCAATGAGCTCGCCGGGAATTCCAATGAACCACTATGCTAGGAAAGGAGAGAGAGAGAGTCGGTGGTGTGAGGGCTTGGATAGAGGTGAGGTTCGGTCAATTTTCTTTCCCGTACGGCAAGGAAATCCCATCAATTTTTCCTTTAAAACCCCCCTCTCACCATTGCCAAGCAAGCCCACACCGAGCCTCTTGCCACTATCTTCATCTGTTGAGTCTCTGGTGGTTCATCTAAGGCTTGGGGGGGCCAAGGTTTAGGTCTTGGTCCAGTTAGTCATGGTCACACATGATGTATCTAGGGCTAGGAGTGAGTCTGGGACAAGTTCTAGGTGATAGGCTGAGTTTTGTCAGTCTGAACATAAGAGTCGACTTGTTGTCTGAGAGTTGACTTGTTAGTTGGCATAGCTTGGAATAGCTGTGAAGTGTTTCTATGAGAGTCGACTCACTCAGGGTGGAGTCGGCTTGTGTGTGCAGACAAAAACACAATGTTTTGGACGAGCCGACTCGCAATCTGAGAGTCGACTCGTCCAGTGGACTATTTCCAGCTACGAGTTGACTCTTAGGAGGCAAGCCAAGTTGGATGTCGAGATTTCAGAATCTCATGGTGCCAACTTGGAGAGTTTTTTAGGGGACTAGGTCTTATGTGACCTAGGTATATATATGTATGTTTTGTCTTGTATTGGTGTGAAAGGAAGAGACGGCTGAATACAATATAGTGGAATCCCTTTTCTCCCAAAATCTTTCTTCTTCTTCTTCCTCTTCTTCTTCTTTATCAATCCAAATAATTCATTGATCTTCATAAGACCTGTATCCTACCACATCCATCTCGAATGCTGGCAGAGGGTTGTCCACCACCTAGATCGCTTTTGCCGTGCTGCTCATTCCACTTCATTTGCTATCAGAGCAAGGTTGCATGGAGGAAGGAAGGTCTCTACATCCAAAGGTTTCTGCTATACCAGGTTATTTCAATCTTTTATTTGTTTGCCTTTCAAAGAAATCTCCAAATTTAGGTGGAGGGAATTTTCTTTTTGTTGTGGAAGGAGTGGAAGGATAGGGTTGGAAGGAAAGTTCTTTGCTGGTATTGGTTGCAGAAATTTTGTTTTTGGGTGTGATTTTACTTGATTGTGAAAATAGCATCAAGTAGTTTCAAGGTGGATTTTGAGAAGTATGATGGTAAAGGAAACTTTACCCTATGGCAGCAAAGGATAAAAATTTGCTGGTTTAATAGAGGATCTACAAGGTTTTGGTTAAAGAGAGACAAGAAAAGATCAGTGTTGAGGATTAAGAAGAGCTAGAAGAGATTGCGTTCAGCATTATCAGGATGTATTTGGCAGGTCAGGTTTTGCTTGAGGTATGTATAGAGACTACGGCAAAGGGCCTTTGGCTGAGACTAGAAAACATATACATGGGGAAGAACATGACAAACAAGCTGTAGTTGAAGAAGCAGCTGTATAGTCTGAGGATGCCTGAATGAGGAGACCTTATTGCTCACATTCAGAGGTTCAACCAAGTATGCTCTAAGGTTGAGTCTATATGTGAAGATTGATGAGGAGGATCAGGCATTGTTGCTGTTATGTTCGCTCCCGGGATCGTATGATGGTCTTATAATAATCTTGGTGTATGGGAAGGAAACCCTGAACTATGAAGAGGTTGTTGGAGTGCTCATGTCAAATGAGCAACGGGAGAAGATCTGCAAAGAAAATCCTAACTCAGAGGTACTTGCTATGAATGAAAGGCAAGAAAGACCCAAAGAAAGAGTTAGGAAGAAATCAAAGGGCAGGTCACAGTCTCGAAGTAGTGAGAAAAGTTGAAAATGCCATAAGTGTCATCAGCCTGGGCATTTCAGGAGAAATTATCTTCTTTGGAAGACAGAGAAGGGGAAAGCCAATACAAGTGGTGCAAATGCATTTGAAGGCAGTGGAGAAGATGTACCGGTGGCTTCAGATGGATCTGTTGATTGGGATAATACTTGGACATTGGATTCAGCATGCTCTTATCACTATACCTCACATCGAGAGTGGTTTGATACCTATGACAAGTCAGATGGAGGTAGTGTAAGCCTTGGTGATGATCACCCTTGTTTGGTAGCTGGAGTTGGCACTATTAGGGCGAGGATGTATGATGGAGTGATAAGGACTCTATCAAATGTCAAACATGTACCAGACTGAGAAAGAATTTAGTTTCTTTGGGCTACCTGGAGAAGCAGGGTTATGCTTTTAGTTGTCAGTCTGAGAGTGGATGTTTGAGAATTACCAAGAAAGCTTTGGTGGTGATGAGAGAAAGAAGACTGAGCAACAATCTGTACAAGATGGAAGGCTCAATGGTGAATGATAGTGCAGAGGTGCTTGCAGCAGTACAGGAGGAGCAGTTAGCATATAAATTATGGCACTATCGGATGGGTCACCTGAGTGACCGAGGGCTCACAGAATTAAGCAGAAGAGAAAAAATTCCAGTTCTGAAGAAGGATGGAGATGACCTGTGTGAGCCATGTATTTTTGGTAAACAGCATAAGGTAAAGTTTACTGTTAGTACCAAACCAAGTGATAGAGTGCTGGATTTAATGCACTCTAATGTATGGGGACTAGCTCCTATATCAACTAGAGGTAGGGCAAGATACTTTGTGACCTTCATTGATGACTACTCAAAGAAAGTGTGGATTTATTTGATGAGAGAAAAACCCGAGGTGTTTACCCGGTTCAAAGCCTGGAGAGCTGAGGTAGAAAAGGAGACAAGAAGACATATGAAGTGCCTTCGATTTGATAATGGAGGGGAGTACTCTAGTAATGAGTTCAGGAGTTACTGTAAGGAAAATGGGATCGGATGCCATTACACAGTAAGGATGACCACTCAGTAGAATGGTGTTGCAAAGAGGATGAACCAGACACTATTGGAGAAGTATAGGAGTATGAGGTTGTATACATCACTCCCGGTAACTTTTTGGGGTGATGCTATAACTCTTTCTTGTTTTCTTGTTAACAGGTCCCCTCACTTCAAGCTGAATGGAGGTGTTCCAAAGGAAGCTTGGAATGGGAAGAAGGTGGAGCTTGGCCACCTGAAGGTGTTTAGTTGCTTGGCCTATGCACATGTGGAGGCAATCGAAAGAAGCAAGTTGGACCCTAAGTCGAAAAAGATGATCTTTATCGAGTATCCATGAGGAATCAAGGGTTACTTACTGTGGGATCCTCGGTCTTAGAGAACAGTGATCAGTAAGGATATCATCTTTGATGAGAGGAGCATCTTGGAGAGACCGGGGAGTATGGATGGAAGTGAACTACAAAGGTGAACAGTAGTGATTGCCCTTCATAGGTGGAGTATAGGCCATCTACTTTTACTGGCAAGGGTGTTTCAGTTAAGATGGAGTTAGGCGGGAAAGATTCTTTAATGGAGAAGGATTTTAATGGAGAAGGATTTCAAGGAAAGTTAACTATTTAGAGGGAGGTGCAGGAAGAGCCACACATAGAAAACTTGCAGGACAGTGCAAGGGGAGTGGCACTACATAAGCCTCAGCACACGATCTAGAAGCTGGCACAATATGGCATGGATGAGACTATCTCTTATGCTCTCATCTCTGTCAATAGAGATCCAGAAACATTCAAGGAGGCCATAAAAATCCTGATAAAGAGTAATGGATGCAATGCATGATGGAAGAGATGGAATCTCTCAGGAGGAATAAGACATGGCAGCTGATAGATCTACCTGAAGATGCTCGGGCAATTGGCTCAAGATGGGTGTTCACAAAGAAGATAGTACCTTCAGAGCAAGGTGGAGTGAGATACAAAGCAAGGCTGGTAGCAAAAGGATACTCACAGAGGGAAGGAGTTGACTACAGAAAGTGTTCTCTCCTGTGGTATACCATACTTCAATTCAGGTGTTGCTGTCATTGGTGGCAGAACATGATATGGAATTGGAGCAGATGGATGTGAAAATAGCATTCCTACATGGAAGCCTAGAGGAGAAGATCTACATGAACCTGATGACTTCATAGAGATTGGACAGGAGGACAAGGTATGTCTACTCCAGAGGTCACTGTATGGTCTGAAGCAGTCACCTCGTCAGTGGTATTGCAAATTTGATACATTTTTTTTAAGCCCTTGGATTTCTCAGGTGTGAACATGACTATTGTGTGTATGTGAAGGATATGGATAATGACAATACTCTATATCTACTTCTATATGTGGATGACATGTTGATAGCTAGCAGAAGTATGAGGACTGTGAAAGGGCTGAAGAGAGCATTATCTGAAGTATTTGAGATGAAGGATTTGAATCCAGCATAGAAAATCATTGGAATGGAGATTTGCAAGAATAGAAGCAAGGGAATACTCCATTTGTTATAAGGTTGTTATATCAAGAAGATACTTGAGAGGTTTGGGATGGAGAAGGCCAAACCAGTAGAGACACCATTACCAGGGCAAATCTCTCTCTCTAAAACTCAAAGCCCTCAGATAAATGAGGAGAGAGAGTACATGGAGAGAGTTCCATATGCAAATGCAGTGGGCAGTGTTATATATGCTATGGTGTGTTGCAGGCCAGATATAGCATATGCTGTAAGCCAGGTGAGTAGGTACATGTCTAATCTTGGAAAGGAACACTGGAAGGCATTGAAGTGGATCTGAGGTATCTACAAGGAACTCAAAAGCATGGATTGGTATTCGATGGGCAGCTAGAAGGACAAGAAAGGAACTCCAAGAAGTTATATGGAGGTTCGGGTCCTTAGGAAGGATATGTGGATGTAAGTTATACAGGTGATCTTGATACAAGAAGGTCTACTATAGGTTATATCTTCTGCATACATGGTAGACCGGTTTCTTGGAGATCTACCCTTCAACCTATCACTGCTCTATCTACAACAGAAGCTAAGTATATAGGTATTACAGAGGCTGCAAAGGAAGCACTGTGGCTTAGAAGGCTAGTTGCTGAAATGGAGGTGAAATAGTGTATTGTGGTCCTGCACAGTGATAGCCAGAGTGCCATACATTTGACTCAGAACCCAGTCTATCATACACAAACAAAGCATATAGATGTGAGGTACCACAGGATTAGAGAGCTGGTGGAGGAAGGAAAAGTGGCACTGGTGAAGGTCCATACAATGGAGAACCAGGCTGATGCACTTACAAAGGCTCTACCGAGAGAAAGCTTTCACTCATGTACATGGTTGATGGGTCTGAGGAATCTGGTATAGTTTATTGAAGCCTTGGAGCACCAAGGTGGAGATTGTTGAGTCTCTAGTGCTGCATCCAAGGCTTGGAGGGGCCAAGGTTTAGGTCTTGGTCCAATTAGTCATGGTCATACATGATGTATCTAGGGCTAGGAGTGAGTCTGAGACAAGTCCTAGGTGATAGGCTAAGTTTTGTCAGTCTGAACATAAGAGCTGACTCGTTGTCTGAGGTCGACTCGTTGGTTGGCATAGCTTGGAATAGCTGTGAAGTGTTTCTGTGAGAGTTGGCTCACTTAGGGTGGAGTCGACTCGTGTGTGTAGACAGCAATACAATGTTCTGGACGAGCCGACTCGCAGTCTGAAAGTCGACTCATCCAGTGGACTATTTCCAGCCACGAGTAGACTCTCAGGAGGCGAGTCGACTCAGATGTCGAGATTTCATAATCTCACGATGCCTGCTTGGGGAGTTTTTTGGGGGACTAAGCCTTATGTGACCTAGGTATATATATGTATGTTTTATCTTGTATTGGTGTAAAGGAAGAGATGGCTGGATACAATATAGTGGAATCCCTTTTGTCCCAAAATCTTTCTTCTTCTTCTTCCTCTCCTTCTTCTCTATCAATCCAAAGAATCCATTGACCTTCATAAGACCTGTATCCTACCACATCCATCTCGGATCACTAGCAGAGGGTTGTCCACGCACCTAGATCTCTTCTGCTGCGCTGCTCACTCCGCTTCATCCTCCTCTCTGGTGAGCGGCCGAGAGTTTCGTCGATGTCGGTAAGTCCCTCTTCCCGTAGGTACTTTCTTAGAAAACATGAAAAAAGGGATGCCGGTGACCGCCGCTAGATCATCCTCCATCTGGTGATGTTCAACGAGCCTCTTTCCTTGTCACCACCTCCCATGGCTTCCGAGACCATGGGAGGCAAGCTCGGGCAGAACCAGGAAGGGAGTCGGGGAAGAAGAGGAAGAAAAAGAGAAAGAAGAAAGAAAGGAAAAAGAAAAGAAAAGAGAGAAGAGAGAGAAAGAGAAAAAGAGAGGAAAAAAAAGAGAGAAGGAAAGGAAAAAAAGGAAATGAAAGAGGAAAGAGAAAGGAGAGAGAAAGAAGAGTGAGAAAGAGGAGAGAGAGGAAGAAGAGAGATAAAGAGAAGAGGAAAGAGAAAGAGGAGAGAGAGAGAAAGAGAAAAAAGAGAGAGATAGAGGAGAGAGGAAGAAGAAAGAGAAAGAGAAGGAAAGAGAAAGGAGAGAGGAAGAAGAAAGAGAAAGAGAGGGAAAGAGAAAGGAGAGAGAGAAAGAGGAGAAAGAGAAAAGGAGAGAGAAGAAGAGAAAAGAGAGGAGAGAGAAGAAATAGAAAAAAAATAAATAAGTAAATAAATTTTGTAAAATTAATTTAGATATTTAGACTGCTTTCTTGTTGATTAACTTGACTCTCATCAACCAGACCTAAATATATTTCTAGATCGAGCCTAGTTCTTGACCAGATCGAAAAATCTTTTATTTTATTTTTTTATTAGATTTAGAATTAATTATTTAACTTATTTTATTAGAGCCTTTATTTCTTGTATCAGTATGAAAGTATCGAGGATCTAGGATTTTAGTCGAGTGTTCTTGATAATCAATCTTAGGTAAGTTATCTTGACATCTAGTATTACATGCTAAATATGTCATGAATGTTATGCAATATTAAATATATGTGGCATAATTTGATTTGCATTGGATTGCATACATTGCTATGTGTGTTGGTGTTGACACTCTCTAGTCCCGCTATGATCACACGAGGACCTAGTCTCCTTCTGGGTCCCTAGTGAGGTGATCACTGGCACATGACCGGTGGATAGTATGTATAGTCAAGAGCTAGTTTTTTTTGAATTTTGTCATGGCACATGCTGAATATGCATAATTTCTTGTATGATATCAGAGCTAGTTTCCTTCCGGACCTCTAGTGGGATGATCACTGGCACATGATCGATTTCAGTATGTGTAGTCATGATTCTAGTCTCTTTCGGGACAAGCCACGGGCCAATCGTGGCTATAGTGATGGGGATATCATCCGACATAATTTCTGATGCATGGCCAGCACTATTCTTGATGCAGATGGATATATTTTTTGGATATATTTGTGGGTGTATAGGGTATGAGATATCTTATTAATCTTTATCTCCGACTCATGCACGAATCTTAGGAAATGAACTGTATTGGATCGGAGTTTTTTTAGGATCAGTTTATTTCAAAGATTAATTTGTTTTAGAATTATTTTATTTTTTGAACTTGTTAGGATCGGAGTCTCTCAGTTTGTTGAGATTAGTTCCGGTTGTTTGGAATCTAAGTATATTTAAAAGAATTGTAAGCCTCATGAAAAGGACATCAACATTTGGAATAAAATCTTAAAATATTTCTCTTTATCCCCTAAGTTCTTCGTCTCTTCCCTCTTCGTTGTTTCTTTAAAATCCCAAAGCCATCCTCTCTATTTCTTTAATAAGCCTGAGACCACCCTCCCACCACCATCAAGCCTTCTTCTGTCAAGCCCCAAGCACCATTAGCCTCCTTCACGATCGATTGCCACTCCGCTAGCACCTCGCCACTACCGTCGGCCATCTCGTCTTTGCCCTTGCCTCCCACCGAGAACCCACATCCAACTCCCACCACCGCTCGGCCGCATCTCTTCCTCCACCTTTTGTCACCCACATGAATCTCCACTATCCTCCGGCACTACCATCCCTCCGACATAGCCGGTGTTGTCCATCCCCATCACTCATGCCTTCTCAATCTTCAACAATCCCGACGATCCTCCATGCCCGTTTCACCATCGGTGACATCACCGAACCCTCTCTGTTCACCCCTGCTACAATCGAGCCACCCCATTATCTCCTTCATCTCCGACGAGTCCTCCATCCAAGGCATCCATCACCGAGCATCGAGAGACCCTGTTCAACCTTCCTCTAGGTTGGCACCTGCAATCGTGAGACACCCTTCTTGCACGAATGTGAAAGCAAGAAAGCAAACCTCACACGGATCTCAAAGCTACCTCCAAAGATCACTGCATAGATCTTATGCATAAACTTCAGAGCAAATCAACTTTATACACGAATCTCAAAGTAAATTCTAATTTTGATTGTCGGCTTCTTGCATTGGGATTATCGACCTGAATTGGCTCCCTTTACTGTTGGGAATTGTGTCCCAAAGCCAATCGCCTAGGTTGTAGGCGGTTATGCTCAGTATTATAATCTATATATGAATTAATAAAACATTATTTTGGCAGCTCCTCACATCAATCATTTCCCTGTAATGAACTCAATTTATGTGATGAAGTCCTTAGGACTGCACTGACTTCGGTATAGAGAGGATATATCGAGTGGTCCTTTAAAAGGTGCATAACCAAAGGATACATTATATAGGACGGCAATGTATTAAGTATAGGTTGTTATAGTTCACATCGTTTGGTTGTCCTCTTGACCAAAGAAGTGTGGTGACAATGATGTGATCTGCAAGTGGGATGTGTGACATCTCATTGAACGTGACTCCATGGAGCTCCTTTCTGTCAAAGGATTGCTCGCGATTGGATATGCGTATATGTGTCCCTCCGACCTGAGGTCACCATAGTAGCTTGCAAGCAACTCCCTGTGCTTTGGTACCGGACTACCCAGATTTCTAATTCGGTGATGGAAGGTTTCTGGGTACAGGCAAGTACTTGTGGAGTAGTGGTGGACCAAGATGGAATTGACCTGTCCAAATTATTTGGATTGAATGTCTCATAGTATCTCAATTTAGCAAATCCTTAGCCAAGGTAGTCCTAGTGAGGAGTCACTGGACTTGCGAGGTTGAGACATGTTGTGGATTGACTCAGTTAGGGTTGGCAATCTAACCCTAGGTCATCTTGAGCATTAGAGGTCAAAGGGATGAATTATACGGTAACCATATGCCAGAGGTTCAATAGATTGCTCTCGCATCTTCGGTCTATCCGGACGCCGGAATCCATTGCTAGATGGTATCTTGTGCTAGTATTGGAAGTATTCCAGTACTACCGTTTAGGTTCGAGCCTATGAGGTCACACGTCATCGAGGATTTCTTTCTGATCCGGAAACTGATTAACGATTAGGAATCGTTTCGGTATTTAGGTCAAACGGACTGATTGAGCATACATTAAATTTTTCTGGTCTAATTTGGATCGACCAGGGTTAATTTGGATCGACCAGGAATTGTTCCTGGATGACTAGGACTGGACCCATTTTTATTGGTTGGGTTTAGTCGGACCGGGTTTTATTAAACCAGTTTTTGAAATTGGTGAATCAAGTTTTGGTTTTTAATAAACCGGATTTCATTTGGTTTGTTGAACCAGGTTTTAACTTGGCTTGGACCGGTTCTTCTCCCAGCATTCTTTAAAAACCGGTTTTGTTGGCATCCCCTGTTTCAACGTGTTAATGGGATAAGGATCAGCGATTTGAAAGTGGGCTCTCTTGGTGTTTCTCTCACGCCATCTTTCCTTGCTCTCGGACTCTTTCTCACGTGTATTCCCGTCGTTCTCGGTGTTGGTTCTCCTCTTCCAGTGGTTCCCAAGTGTTTGAAACCGATTCAAAGCCTTATTTAAAAGAGTTCGGCTGCAATTTGGATTAGCCCTCTCAAGTGTTCTTCTTCCGTACGTCTTCCGGTGATCTTCTCCCACACGGTTTGGCTCTACTCGGTGTTCTCTCCCGCGACGCCTTTCCTCCTCTCGGCTCAGTTCTTCTCCCGCACGGATTGGTTACTCTGACTATAAATATAGCATGATGGTTGAACTCCAAGAGGTGAAAAAAAAAAGTGCGGAGGACAAGAAGCAGTCCCAGCCACCACCACCGAAAAGCTATCCCAGTTTTTTTGTTTCATCTGGAGTAAGTTTTTTTGTTTCATCCGGACTTCTCTACTCGGTGTTTACATGGGCTTCAGAGCGTCTTCCCGGCTTCTTGGGCGTCTTCACTCCTTCACGGTTTATCTTGGTAGCATGAAGCTCTCAGGAAGTGGCGTGCGGTTCTTGATTGAAGCAGACCGTGAGGTAGTGTGGAAGCAGCAGCAGGGTGTGAGAAAAAGATTGGTTCTTCCCGTATGCTTTGCCTTCTCACGGTGGTGTGCCTTCCTGGATGCTCTCTGCTGTGTTTCACTTCCAGCAAGTGTTCTTGGTTGAAGGCCGTGTGAGAGGGTGAGGGGAGGAAGAGGTGTGCGGTCTATGATAGGAGCAGCTGGCCGTGCGATCCAGTTTGGAGCAGCAAGCCGTTCGATCCAGATTGGTGCAGCAGGCCATGGGTGTGCGAGAGAGAGCAAGTTGCGGAGGAGCAGAGTTTTATTTTGGGACGGATTTTTCATTGCAGAAACTCGTTGCAGAGTTTTATTTTGGGACGGATTTTTCATTGCAGAAGCTCGTTGTGCTCCGTCATATTGTGTGTGCTTATTTGGTGGAGCTTAGGAGGTCTTGGACAAGGGTTATTTGATATTTCCTATTAGCATCCTGTTTATTGATTCCCAAAGGACTAGCATCCTTTCGGGAGTCGGATCAGCGTGAGCCCGTGCATGGATATTGATCTTCTTCTTGCTGTTATTGCAGATCTTATTATTGCTGCAGATCTTATTTTGCAGTTAAAAGAGTTCAACCGGTCGCTGCAAATCTATTCTGACGACTGAGGGAGCTAGCATCTTCCTGCTTCGGTCAGGTATGATTTTATTTTGGTTATCATGCATGCTTAGATTTAGGTTTTATCATACTGTTTATATCTATTGTAGTTGCATATACATACCCATGTTTATGTTAAATCTGTGCATGAGTAGGTACTTTCCGCTGCATGCTTAAAATTTTTAAATATGCAATACCTACTCCTAGTGTTGCATGCCTAGTCTAGGGTAGACTTCTGCTGCACCAGGTTTTCCTTCAGTGGTATCCAGCTGAAAAGGGTAGGCTTTCCTGAAAAGGGAGCTGGATACCACTGAAGGAAAACCTGGTGCAGCATAAGCCTACCCTAGGCATGCAATACTAGGGAGTAGGTATTGCATATTTAAAAATTTTAAGCATGCAGTGGAAAGTATCTACTCATGCACGGGATCTAACATAAACATGGACATGTATAGGCAACTGCAATAAATATAAACAGTATGATAAAACCTAGATCTAAGCATGCATGATAATCAAAATAAAATCATACCTGACCGAAGCAGGAAGATGCCAGCTCCCTCAGTCGTCATAATAGGTCAGCAGTGACCGGTTGAACTCTTTTAACCGCAAAATAAGATCTACAGCAAGAATAAGATCTGCAACAACAGCAAGAAGAAGATTGTATCCATGCACGTGCTCTCGCTGATCCGACTCCCGGAAGGATGCTAGTCCTCGGGAATCAATATAGGATACGAACAGGTGGAGCACGAAATATCAAATATTCACAAGGACGGTCTTCTCCAAGACCTCCTAAACTCCACCAAATAAGCACACACCATAAAACTTAGAAAACAGGGAATGATATCACGGAGCACAACGATTTTCTACAATGAAAAATTCGTCCCATAATAAAAACTATGCTCCTCTCTTATATTTACTACTTGGTTATTTTACTTTGATTTGCTTTATAATTATGATTCGCTGACCCTCCTGTTTTAGTGATCCAGATTCGATGGCTTCAACCCCTTTGCTTGTGAACTACTGGCATGATATTTTGACCGCCTTCAGGATGATCTTCTCTTCCAAGAATCATGATGTTTTGTATTTCGGGTGAGACTCATCAATATACAGCATAGGCATTGATCAAATACTGGAATTATATTAATTTTCTATCTTTAATTTAGTTAGATCTGACTTAATTAGAATTGACTAGACTTAACTTAGTTGTCGTTCCTTAAAAAAAATATCCAACCTCTTAAAATATTGACTATGCATGCCAATCGGGTCGCTTCCTAGATCGGACCTTAATTTTGACTGACCTATTTTTAGTTTAATTCTACTCACTTTGGTTGTCTATAATATTGTCTTTAATTACTTAATTAATTTATTCGCTGATCTCACTAGGGTCCTTAGGTCTAGGAATGTTGGTTCATCTTACATCAGCTTTTGGTATCAGAGCAATATTAGATTAGGGTTAATTACATTTTATTTATATTTTGCATTTGATTAGTTTGCATTAAAAAAGTTAATTAAATAAACTTTTGTATGCCAAGTACAATGTTGGACACCTTATTTGATGCATTGCATTTCCATAATTAACCAAAGGGCACTAACCCCTTAAATAAATGGGGAGGTGGGGGGTGATTACCCTTCCTTAGTCCACAAATCACTACCCTCATCTGCAATGATCCAAGTCTTAAATTAAAATCAATTAGATGTTGGCCCTAAGGAATTCGAGATCAATAGGACAAGGAAGCCCTAGAGTTGGACCAGACTCAGATTGATTAATTGTTCAATGTCTAAGGAAAGGGGTTCAAGGATGATTGTAGTTCTAAAGAAAGGTGATTTTTAATTAGTTTCGTTGACTGACCTGACCAATCTGTGATTGGTGTATAAGGAAAGCAACGGGGGACCCCCACCAATCTTATCCTTACATGGCTAAATCAGTTAGTCAGTCTTAGGCTTGGAGTGCTCAAAGGTAGACTTGGAACAGTTAGGAGCTATCTAGAATTAGGCTAACCATAGCACAGAGTTGATTTGTTTGTGTCACTTGATTAGAATAATCTAAAAAAACCTGTACCCTTGAAACCTACTTCACCTCCAGAACTAGTGCATGATAACTAGGTCAGGGATCAAATACCAAGCAGAACCTTTCCACTTAGGTAATAAAATGGATCCCATTTAGAAGCTGCTCTACAGGGAATCATTGGTCAACTTGAAGCAATCGATGGCAAGTTAGGTTCCTTAGATGCAAGGGTAGTGGTGCGAGCACCAGGCTTAGGAAAAGACTCCAATCGATCCAAATTAGGAAAGATTCTTTATGGTTGGAAAATTGAGAGCTTGAGTCATGTAATAATTTTTATTTGAGTCTATTAGTCTTGTACTCATTTCAATTTGGTAATTGAGTCCAGTATTTGCTTTAATTAAGTCTTTATTGTAATTGAGTCAAGGAGAGTCAGCCAAGACCAACCTGGTTTCAGCTCAACCAAGTCAGGAAGACTAGTGGGTGCATAGACCATGGGTTCACTAACTTGGAAGCCACTTCATCATTCCTCCTTGCCACATCACCTGGACACATCACCATGGAATCTCGCCCCAGGAAGAAGGAATTTGAAATGGCCACATTTCCTCCATAAATGGCACCCTTATCATGAAGTCAATCACCATGAAGTCAGCCACCAATCTCTCCCCTCATTTCATGAAGTCGACCACCAATCTCTCCCCTCATTTTGTAATTTTGAATTTTAAAATTTAAATTTCAAATGGTTTGGTGTCTATAAAATGGCTCCAAAATCCACTGTAATCACATATAAAATTTGAATCAATGAAGAAAGAGTTTTTCTTGGAAATCTTCCTTGCTTGAATGCTTGGTCCCTTGTGAGAAGGTAGGCGTGAGGCCTAGAGTTCTTCCCTTTCTAACTTTCCCTCATCAAACCTAGTTTCCTCCATCCCTCTTAGTCCATTCGGCCCATAAGAAGCACATCAAGAATCCACATCTCTTCCATTTCTAATGAAGCCAACCATCTAAGGAGTTCTTCACAAGATCAAGCCGGGAGTTGTTATCCAAATGAAGCCATAGAAGATCTTCACCAAGACTACTCTGAGGTTCCTTCATCATTTCAAAGATCTCCCCTCACTTGTCCATCTCAACCCTTTTCTCTAATCTCCCTCTACATCTTTTGTTACAGGATCCCTGGGCTTCCAGACTCCAAAGAAGGTCTCCCGTGCCAAAGAACCGGATACAAGAGGCCTTGCAACCTAGGGAATCTTCCTGTCATCCAGGAAGCTTCTTCTTTGAGTGTTCCCAGTATTAAATTATATGTATTAATTGCCGGGTAACCCTCTTTAGAAAGGCTTTCAGATATGTGATTATAAATTAACTAAACCCTAATCTAAGTAGTTTCTTAACCACGAAGGTCCTCCTCTCTTTATTTCTTTGAATGGATCTATTTCTAGTCACTTTAATATTTAGAATCATATCATCGAATTCTTACTTCTTTACTTGAATAGTTGCATCTTTTTACTTCTCTCATTAAATCATTACTATTCTATTAGAAATGCATCATCTCATAATTGTCCCCCATTATCTTGATATCAGAGCATGGTAGGTTAGGGTTATTGCATCTTCTTCAGTACCTGGATTGGGTGCTTCACTAGGCCGTCCGGTCTTAGGAGAAAAGTAGGGTTTTAAGACCCTCTCTTCCCATTCCATGGGAATCTCCTAAGGCGTGTAGGGGTGCCATTGTGATTGACCTTTGAAGGGGAACACAAGACTTGCATTTTAATTTCAGCATCTTTTAATTTCTGCTATTCTATTTTTTTTAGCATTGTCTATGTTCCAAGAATTATCACATCTAACACAGATTTTAGTTTTAAATTTTCTTTCATTTGGTATATCATCTGTGAGTTAAGAATGTTCTGTGAATTTTTCTGAATTTTCTGACACTGTTACACATTACTTTCCTGCCCCACATCTGAACTGCAACACACTGAATTCTGCACCTAAAATTAGGGTTCATTTGCATGCTTGCATTCATTTCATGATAAATCGTATTAAGGACATCAATTTGACATAGGGTCAGTATTTCATTACCCATCCCTAGCCTAAAAATCACCAACCTGCATAGCAAATCCAACCCTAATTAAAATGGAGTAGACATTTAACTTGCTCTAGTGAGCTAGGGACACCCACGAGAACAGGTCGAACCAAGTGTCAAGCTAATTTTGACAACTTGTTTGTGTGTGCTTGTGTATTTGGTGTCTAGGCAAGTGGTTCAGGGACAAGAGCCCGAAGGAAGGTGGGTTGGTTCTCTTACCTGGCCAATTTTCATATTAGTGTCTAAGGCAAGCAAAGCAGGGACCTCCATCAACCTTACACTTACCTGGCCTGGTGCCAAGTTACTATAACCAAGGTCGTCATCTTGGCCTAATTTTGGTTTGGACTATAGGTCTAGTAAACCCCTAGCCTAAGTTTGAGTCTGTGTGTGCATGGCAACTAGATTAGGAGCACCTTACCAACAAACCCAAGCTCAAACTAGTACAACCATGGACTAAATCTTTGAAACCTTTATGAAAACTTTGAATGATCAAGTAGCCCGACTGAACCAAAACCTGACTGACCAATTGGCCCAGACCAACCAAAGCATGACTGATCAGATGACCCACATCACTGCTAAGCTTGATCGACTAGAGGTTCGTACCCATGGAAGAACCCATGAAGTCCAGATTGAATTAGAGCCTGAACCAGAGTTTGGTACACCCATCAACCCTAGAAGGGCTCCGCACCAAGACCATTTCCCGAACCCAACCCTGATCGAGTCCATGACCCGAACCCTAGGAGAGCACCCCATGACCCAGCTTATGAGCCAAATCCTAGGAGACCAATTAGGACCAAATGGACCATGATGACCGAACCCTTAGGAACATTAGGTTGGAAGCACCCACTTTTGATGAAAATCTAAATCCTAAGGTTTATATAGATTGGGAGGAAGATATGGATGATTATTTTAAGTGGAATGAAATGTCTGAGGATGGAAAGGTTATGTTTGCCTGAGTGCATCTATGGGGTCCAGCCGAGTCTTATTGGAACAATGTTTACGGAAGGAGGGCGTATGAGAGACACGAACCCAGGACCTAGAATGAAATGAAGAGCAGCTTCGTGAAAGGTATATCCCTGTGTCCTACCAACAAAATCTCCTAGACCACTTAGAGAGGTTGACCCAAGGTAATGGATCAGTCAATGATTATATTGATAGATTCGAGCATCTAATGCCCTATATATGAAAATGGATCCATATGATATCCTGATCCGATTTGAAGAGGGTTTGAGGGAAGATATCTAGAGAGAATTGTTTAGACATAATATCTATAGTTTGGAGCAAGCCTACCGTAGTCCAAAAATATGAGAGGTCCTTGAGTTATGCTAGATTAAGTACTTTGGATCTAAATCCGACCTCTACCAGCTTGAATCATATCCCCATTGGTCCGACACCTAGTGTGAACCAGACTTTTGTATCACCTTCAACCCAGAAGGATGACATTGAAAAAGAACTAGGTATGGCCGACCCAGGATTAGTTGACCAGAATGAAGCCATACTAAAAAAAAAATAAAGGAAGAATTAGAACCCATGATAGAAGTATATGAGGCTGACATGAGTTTGGTAGACGAATATAAAGGAAAGGATTTCGAGAAGGACAACTCTAGTACCTTTCTTGAAGAAATCCTTATAGAAGATAAGAGTGTTGAGCCTAGTCCTAAAACATCAGAATCACAGAAAATTAGTAGGGACTTGGTTCCTGTAAGTCAATACCCTCAGGAAAAGCCTACTCTTTTAGCCTCAACCCAAGACCTCATTCAGCTACCTTGTAAAGAGTTCTTTCTTCTAATCCCAGTCGATAACCTTTTTCTGGAACTGACCAAGTCTTCCCTTCTTGAAAAACCTGTACTTACAATGACCAAATTCTCCATCCATCAATTTGACCTTATGGCATCCATAGATCAATATTCAAACCTTAAGGTCATCCTGAGTAAGCAAGGTCTGTTTCATGCTTCCCATAAGTTATCCCAAGACTCCGATTCCTATTTCCTACCCTTCCCTGAGTCTTCTCATGTTTCTAGAGCTATTGGGTTACATTTTGTAGAGATTACCATGTTGCATGAATCCTTAGAGCCCATCCCTTTTGCTACCTACTTCTGGTATACCTTATGGCATTTGCTAGGGATCCATGGTAATTTTTCATGTGTATACCAAACCAGGGTCAAACCTTGAGAGTCAATAGTCTGTTAGGTTTAGGTCCTAAGAGTCCAATAAAATCTCTCTCAATAAGAATGCATAGTTGAGTCTGCATTTGTTATGTGTCTGTATGAGTATCTGAGTCTGCCGAGTCATATGCATAGCATATCCATGAATTGCATAAGGAAATTAGTAAAAAGATTCAAATGAGCAATGAAGTCTATAAGCATATGGCTAATTCACGTAAATGAATGAAAGAATTTAATGAAGGGGACTCTGTAATGATTAAACTTAGACCTGAAAGGTTTCCATCGGAAACTATAAAAAAACTGCATGCCCGGGAGTTGGACCTTTCAAAGTAACTAAGAGAATTGGACCTAATGCATATGTGTTAGAGTTACCTTCTAATTGGCATTAGTTTTACTTTTAATATTGCTAATCTGATATAATATAAAGAGCTGGCATTAATTCCTAGCGAGCCTTTTGGGCCTTATACCACCTTTGAGAGCGAAACTATACCCAGTGCCCACCAGCAATCCACCCGACCAGAGAGATAAGTTGAACATATCTTGGATGACCAGGTGATTACCACTAGGAATAAGGACTATCAACGTTATCCGGTTCATTGGCAAGGATGATCCGATTTCGAGGACTCCTGGATTACCCGAGAAGATCTACAACAAATTGACCCAGACTTATAGAAAGATATCACAGTCAGACCGATCCTTACTCGACAGGTCGAGTTCCTCCCACCCAAGGAGAATTGGTGTGGGCACCAGGCTCAGGAAAAGACTCCAACCGATCTAAATTATGAAAGATTCTTTTGTTGGAAATTATGTCCCAAAGCCAATCATCTAGGTTGTAGATGGTTGTACTATTTTATATTTATATATGAATTCTTTAATAAATAAAAGTTATTTATTTTGGCTGTCCATCATATTTATATTTTTTATAAAGAACTCTTGTATGATGGAGTCCTTAAAACTACATCATTTTAAATAGAGAGGATATATCAAGTAGTTATGAAACTGGTTCACAACCAAAGATACATTGTTATAGGACGACGATGTATCAAGTATAGGTTGTTATATGTCATATTTGTTGGTTGTCCTCTTAACCAAGGAGAGTGGAGACACTAGTGTAATATGCAAGTAAAATGTGTGACATCTCACTGAACGTGACCATCTGCAGAGCTCCCTTCTGCCAAAGGGTTGCTCATGAAGGGATATGGGTATATGTGTCCCTCAGACCTGAGGTCACCATGGCAGTTTGCAAGCAACTCACTATACTTTGGTACCGGACTACCTGGATTTCTAATCCAGTGATGGAATGTTTCTGGGTGCAGTCAAGTACTTGTGGAGTGATAGTGGATCAAGATGGAATTGACCTCTCCAAATAGTTTGGAGTGAATGACTCACTATGTCTCAATTCAGCAAAATCTTGGCTAGGGTAGTTCTTGTAAGGAGTCACATAACTTATGAGGTTGAGACATTATCTGGATAGACCAAATTAGGATTGGCAGTCGAACCCTAGGTCATCCTAAGCATATAAGGTCAAAGGGATGAATTATGCAGTAACCATATGCTAGAGGTTCTTGTAGGGTGCTCTACATCTTCGACCTATCCGGATGTCGGGTATCATTGCTAGATGAGGACTTTGACTAGTACTGGAAATGTTCCAGTGCTACCAGCTTAGTATTCAAACCTATGGGGTCACACACCATAAAGGATTTCTATCTGATCTTGTGGCTAATCGATGATTGGGAATCGTTTGTTGTCACCCAAAGTCAATATGATTGACTTTGTTTCAAGTATTGACACTTGAAATTTTGCAGGTGTCAACACTTGGTGAAGTATCGATACTTGGCAATTTTCGAGTGTCGACACTTCCTGTGACGAGCAGAATTTCTGGGAGGATTTCGTGGGAGGTTTTTGGATAGGTTTTGACCTAGTTTGAATTTCGAATTCAAATCAGTTTTGGCTCCAAGGCTTTATGGTATAAATGTCATACATGCCTTAATGGGTTAGACTCATTTGGTATGACCTTGATCCTCTCCCCCATTCTCTCCCCTGATCTCTCCTCCTTCCTTCTTCCTCTCATGGTTGCCCCTATAAATGAAGGTCATTTAGAGGCTGCTAGAGGTTATGCTAATAGTTCTTTGAGAGGAAGAAGAAGGGCATTGTGAGAGATCTTGGGATTGGGTGTGTGTTACCTAGCAGTCAAGCAGGGTCTTAGGAAGAGAGGTTTTGGGAAGGGGTTCATGCTCTCCTAGTCTTCTTGGAAGAAGAAGATCGGCCAATGATCCCGAAGAGCTAGCACTCCGAGAGAGTTGATCAGAGTCGAGCCCAGGTGTGGATATCCTGTAGAGGCCAGACGCGTGTGTGGCTCGAGTGCCCTCCTCCTTCGCAGCTCTTCATAGCTTCTCTCTAGCACTCTCAGAGGTATAGAGGTATGACCTTTATATTTATATTGCTTTCTTGTATTTGATGTTATATGCATGCTAGATTATTATGCTAGTTCCTGTTACGGGCAGATCGATAGATAGTTTAGACTTATCTATCGAGCCTTTTGCTGTGCATATCTATAAATATTTTAAAATGCATTTCTTCTGTCCTCTTTTCTTGCATACTGTATACTTGGTGAAGGTGTCTCTTCCCATTCATCTTTATGGTTGGAAAATTGAGAGCTCGAGTTCTATAATAAATTTTTATTTGAGTCTATTAGTCTTGTACTCATTTCAATTTGGTAATTGAGTCCAGTATTTGCTTTAATTAAGTCTTTATTGTAATTGAATCAATGAGAGTCAGCCAAGACCAACCTGATTTTAGCTCAACCAAGTCAAGAAAACTAGTGGGCGCATATACCATGGGTTCACCAACTTGGAAGCCACTTCATCATTCCTCCTTGCCACATCACCTGGACACATCACCATGGAATCTCGCCCAAGGAAGAAGGAATTTGAAATGGCTACATTTCCTCCACAAATGGCACCCTCATCATGAAGTCAACCACCATGAAGTTGGCCACCAATCTCTCCCCTCATTTTGTAATTTTGAATTTCAAAATTTGAATTTCTAATAGTTTGGTGTCTATAAAATAGGCTCCAAACCCCATTGTAATCATATATGAAATTTAAATCAATGAAGAAAGAATTTTTCTTAGAATTTTCCCTTGCTTGAATGCTTGGTCCCTTGTGAGAAGGTGGGCATAGGCCTAAAGTTCTTCCCCTTTCCAACATTTCCTCATCAAACCTAGTTTCCTCCATCCCTCTTAGTCTATTCGGCCAACATAAGAAGCACATCAAGAATCCACATCTCTTCCATCTCTAATGAAGCCAACCATCCAAGGAGTTCTTCACAAGATCAAGCCAGGTGTTGTCATCCAAATGATGCCATAGAAGATCTTCACAAAGACTACTCCAAGCTTCCTTCATCATTTCAAAGATGCCCGCCTCACTTCTCCATCTCAATCCTTTTCTCTAATCTTCCTCTATATCTTTTGTTGCAGGATCCCCGGGCTTCCAGACTCCAAAGAAGAAGGTTCCCATGCCAAAGAACCGGATATAAGAGGCCTTGCAATTTAGGGATCTCCCTGTCATCCAGGAAGCTTCTTCTTTGAGTGTTCCCAGTGTTAAATTATAAGTATTAATTACCGGATAACCCTCTTTAGAAAGGCTTTTAGATCTGTGATTATTAAATTAACTAAATCCTAATCTAAGTGGTTTCTTAACCACGAAGGTCCTCCTCTCTTTATTTCTTTGAATGGTTCTATTTTCTAGTCAAGTTTAATATTTAGAATCATTTCATCGAATTCTTACTTCTTTACTTGAATAGTTGTATCTTTTTGCTTCATCTCTCATTTAAATTATTACTGATTCTATTAGAAATGCATCATTTCATTGTCGTCCCCCATCAGGTAGGAGCCCTACAAGAGTAACAATTAGTGAACACAAACCATCATGTTAGGAACTCCTTATCAAGAGTCACTGATCCTAGAGACCGAAATGACTACCCAGGTTTTGAGGGAGGTTGTACTCAGACACCTTGAACCATCATTGATCCTAGGGATCAACATGATTATCTAGGTTTTGATGTGGGTAGCCATCAAACACCTCAATCTTATATAATCCAATCAACCAGGATGATCATATCATGAGAAGTGTTAAGGTTGAAGCCCTGAGTTTCGTAGGTCGCCTGGATTCCAAAGAGTACCTTGACTGGAAAGCTGACATGGATCATTATTTCAATTGGTATGAAATAATTGAGAATGAAAAAGTAAGATTTGTTCAAATGAGGTTATTGTGTCAAGCCAAATTATATTGGCACAATGTCTAATGATTAGCCACCCATTGAAGACAGGAGCCCATTGGAACATGGGATGAGATGATGGATAAGCTTCATGAAAAGTATCTCTCTGCATCATATCAACAGCATCTCCTGGACCAATGGCAAAGGCTGACCCTGGGTGTCGGATCTGTCAATGATTATATTGGTAAATTTGAGGAATATCTTATGCATTGTAATGTGAATGAGGATCTGTCTATCACCTTGTTCTGATTTAGAGCTGGTCTAAGAGAGGATATCCAAAGAGAGTTGTTTATGAGAGATCTATAGTTTAGAGTAAGCTTATCAACTAGCCCAGGATTATGAGAGATTTCAGAAGATATCTGCCACCCGTAGACCTGAGCCTCCTAGACCAGAAATTTTAGTCCCAAAACCTAGCATGAGTCAAGCCATAACTAGCCCAAAACCTAACATGAAAGAGGCCCCTGTTAGTCGACCCCCGTATAAAACCCTACAAACTAAGAAGGACGAGAAAGGAAAAGGAGTTATAGGAGAGACTTCCCAAGGAATTAGCTTTAAGGTTCAATGCTTTAAGTGTAATGGAATAGGTCATGTAGCTAGTCAATGTCCATCTAAAGCATTACATATAGGGAAACTTGAAGAACATGAAAATCTAGTTGATGCCACTAAAGAGGAAATCTACATTGCCGATCCAAGATTAGCCGATACCTTCGAAGAGTATGACCTTATCAAAAATGAGACTACACCTGAGGAACGATTAGGAGTGGTTAGGTGCAAATTGACCCAATCCAAGAAAAGTAAATAATGGCACAGGACCGCTAAATTTCATATCTTTATTGGTCAAGGTGATAAGGTATGCAAGGTAAATCATTGACATAGTAACTACATCAATGCCATCTCCACCGATACCATTTTATGCCTAGAACAAGCACCTGTAGACCATTTGAGTCCATATAATATGGCCTAGGTAGATGCTTCATCTATCCTAATTAGATATTGATATGGCTACATCGCTGACGTGGAACGTGTGTCAGATCCAACTGGATGCCACCGGTGCCACGTAGATTTTTCTTTCAAAATTTCCCGCTCGGGAAGTGGCGCTCCTGCTCCTTCGCCAGGTGGCACCCCAAGACGGGTCCACCTCTGTCGAGGTCGAGCCAGGCTCTCCTGCTCCTTCACCAGGTGGCATCCCAAAACGGGACCACCTCGCCCGAAGTCGAGCCTTTCTCTGCCACTTCGCCAGGTGTCCACCCACGAGGGATCCACCTCGACCGAAGTCATCAGCCCCTGCTCCTTTGCCAGGTGGCACCCCAAGATGGGTCCACCTCTGCTGAGGTCGAGCTGGGCTCTCCTGCTCCTTCGCCAGGTGGCATCCCAAGACGGGTCCACCTTGTCGAAGTCGAGCCTTTCTCTGCCACTTCGCCAGGTGTCCACCTAGGAGGGGTCCACCTCGGTCGAAGCTGGCAACCCCTGCTCCCTTGCCAGGTGGCACCCCAAGACGGGTCCACCTCTGTCGAGGTCGAGCCGGGCCCTCCTGCTCCCTCGCCAGGTGGCACCCCAAGACGGGTCCATCTCTGCCGAGGTCGAGCCGGGCTCTCCTGCTCCTTCTCCAGATGGCACCCCAAGACAGGTCCACCTCAATCGAAGTCGAGCCTTTCTCTGCTACTTCACCAGGTGTCCACCCAGGAGGGGTCCACCTCGGCCAAAGTTGGCAGCCCCTTCTCCCTCGCCAGGTGGCACCCCAAGATGGGTCCACCTCTGTCAAGGTCGAGCCGGGCTCTCCTACTCCTTCGCCAAGTGGCACCCCAAGATGGGTCCACCTCGCACGAAGTCGAGCCTTCTCTGCCACTTCGCCAGGTGTCCACCCAGGAGGAGTCCACCTCGGCCAAAGTTGGCAACCTCTGTTCCCTCGCCAGGTGGCACCCCAAGATGAGTCCACCTCTGCCGAGGTTGAGCCGGGCTCTCCTGCTCCTTCGCCAGGTGGCACCCCAAGACGGGTCCATCTCACCGAAGTCAAGCCTTTCTCTTCCACTTCGTCAGGTGTCCACCCAAAAGGGGTTCAGCTAGGCCGAAGCTGGCAGCCCCTGCTCCCTCACCAGGTGGCACCCTAAGACAAGTCCACCTCTGCCGAGGTCGAGCCGGACCCTCCTGCTCCTTCGCCAGGTGGTACCCTGGTGCAGGGGGGTTGTCAAACGCCTGCAGCGACCAAAACCCCAATTCAGGGAGAACGGGTTCTGGAAATTCTTGGATGCTAGGATTGAGCAATATGGGGAAGATCCTTTGAAACTTGCAACGATCAAGCGCTGGAGGGGCCGCGTGATTCCTCACGTTGCCAGCCCTCTACCGGATTTCAATCCGGGTCTTCAAGATTGGAAGAGACGAACGATGGATTTCTCACCCTGAGTCCCTGTTTCTTCTTCTTTTTTTTTTTTATCAGGAACTTGGTACGGAAGGAAGAGATTCCTCATGGAATCGTCTTCTCCCAACCAGGCTTTCGGCCTGGTGTGCGTAAGGGGAAAAACAAGGTGGCCGGCGGCCTTCCACGGAATCACCCAAAAGACAACAGCACCGTCCAAATTGTTTCCCAAAAGAAAACGCTCCAAAACACCACCGTGCAATGGAGATTCCCCAAAATGAAAAAACGCTGCTATTGTATATTCCAAAACAAAACAATGCTTCACGCTTTCCTTGGTTCGGGTTTTTAAGAAAAAAACAAAACAAGGTATATTTGTCCCCCACGTGACAAACAGGGAGGGAATAATAATAAAAAAAACTAATGTAAACAAATCCAAAACAATCAACACGCTTCTCCCAAAACAAAACACTAATGTAAACAACTCCCACATGCTGACTAAAGGGAGGAAAAAAAAACAACAAATGTAACTCTTGTGTGAAACACTTCAAACGGATTTTTTTTTTTTAAAAAAAAAAAATCAAGAGATCACGCCACTAATAAAATTATAATAATAATAATAAAACTAAAGACTCCGGTGTTTTCTCGGATCCGAAACTTCATGGATGCAATTAGTGTATTGGGCCTTCGGCCCAATTCCCAATTAATTATTTTCATCCCAAAAACGGGTCAGATTTGAAACTTCCTTCCCTTGAAGGCGTCTGGACCTACGCATGTTTCCTGCTGGCGACCCCAAATCATCATGGGCCGGAAGCTGAACCGAAACGTCTGGGTTGAGCTTCGCCAAACTATCACCGGGCTATCCTGATATATGAGTCAGTTGATCAGGTTCAATATTTATCTCGATGTCCGCTTCACTCTCCCCTTCCTTTGAAAAGCTTGTCCTCAAGCTTGAATTATCACCTGCATAAGGGGTTAGATGTCGAATATTGAATACATCAGAAATAAGGACATCGTCTGGTAATTCAACTCGGTAGGCATTGTCACTAAATTTCTCCAACACCTGACAAGGACCAATTTTCTTTGGCTTGAGTTTGGTGTAGGCCCCCTATGGATATTGTTCTCTTGGCAAGAAGACCCATACCAAATCACCAACCTCAAAAGTCTGCTGTTGACGCGTCTGATCAGCCTTAGCCTTATACTTGGCATAATGTTGCTCTAGATTGGCTTTAACAGTTGCGTGCACCTCATGTAGATCAGCCACTCGATCTTCTATCTTCTTACTTGATTTGTTTGGCACATCAACAGGTAAAATATCAAGTGGTCCTCTTGGCAGAAATCCATACAATACCTGAAAGGGTGCAAAACCAGTAGAACGGTTCACTGAAGAATTGAACTCAAACTCAATCTTTGGCAAACATACATCCCAGTTTTTAAATTCTTGCACATTGGCTCTCAACAAGTTACCAAGACTTCGGTTGACAGTCTCGGTTTGTCCATCGGTCTGAGGATGATAGGGACTACTGAATTTTAATTTTGTGCCCAACTTTTTTCATAATTCATACCAGAAATGCTCCATAAACTTGCTATCTCGGTCCGAAACTATCGACGATGGTAACCCATAATGTTGGACAACTGCAGAAAAATAAAGATCAGCTACTTTCGATGCATCAAATATCATTTTGCATGGCAAGAAACAAGCCATCTTGCTGAACCGATCTACGACTACCATAATTGAATCTAGACCTCTCACTGTCCGTGGTAAACCTATAACAAATCCATAGATACCTCTCGCCATGGCTCATCTAGAATTGGTTAAGGGATATATAAACCTTGATTTGTATCTGTTCCTTTGGATTCCTGACACAAATGGCATCTCTTCACAAAGGTTTTGATATCTCGGTCAAGCCCAGGCCAATAAAATCATTGACGAATTAACCATGCAGTTTTGTCTCTTCTAAAATGTCCTTGATTATGCAGCTCCTGAATAATCAATACACACAGTGAAGTGTTAGGAATACAGAGACAATTACCACGGAACAAATATCCATCATGTAGGACGAAGTCAGATCGACCTCCAGCTTCTAATTCAATCACAATGCTCTGGAAATATTCATCTGCACGGATATCATCCTTCATGCTTTCAAACCGAAGGGTATATACTTGCATAGCACCAATCAATAAACTTCGTCTACTTAAAGCATCTGCCACTTTGTTCAAAGTGCCTGACTTATGCTTGATGCTGAAAGTATACTCATGTAGAGTACTTACCCATTTTGCATGTTTGGAGCTCAACTTATGCTATCCCTGTAGAAATTTTAATGCTTGATGATCTGAGTACAGCACAAATTCTCGCTGGATTAAGTAATGTCACCAATGTTGCAATGACCTCACAATGGCGTATAACTCCAAATCATAAACCGAATACATCAGTTTGGCACCTCCAAGCTTCTCACTGTAGAAAGCAACGGGTCTCCCATCTTGGCTGAGTACTGCGCCAATCCCAATCTTCGAAGCATCACAATCCACTTCGAATACCTTGTCAAAATCTGGAAGAACCAATAGTGGTGCTTGGGTCAACTTGACTTTCATTTCATCAAATGCTGCCTGAGCAGTGTCATTCCATCCAAACTGATTTAATTTCAACAAGTCTGTTAAGGGTGCAGCAATCTCACTATACCTCTTCACAAACCTTCTGTAAAAACCTGCAAGACCCAAAAAGGATCTTAATTCAGTCAAAGTAGTAGGTGCTAGCCAGTCCACTATCGCTCGCACCATACTTTCATCTGGAAGAATTCCATCACCAGTAACAACATATCCCAGAAAAATTAATTTGTCTACCATCCAAATACACTTCTCTGGGTTAGCAAAAAGCTGGTTTTCATGTAATACTGTTATAACTTGTGAAACATGCTCAACATGCTCTTGTGCTGTCTTACTGTATATCAATATATCATCAAAGTATGCAACAACAAAAGAACTAAGGAATGGATGCAAAACCTAGTTCATTACTCGCATGAACGTACTAGGCGCATTAGATAGCCCGAATGGCATCACCAACCATTCATACAGGCCTTCCTTTGTCTTGAAGGCTATCTTCCATTCATCACCTGGCTTTATTCTGATCTGATGGTACCCACTTTTCAAATCAATCTTAGTAAAGAACACGGCACCACTCAACTGATCTAGCATATCATCCAGCCTCGGTATTGGAAATCTATATTTCATAGTAATTCTGTTTATTGCCTGGCTGTCAACACACATATGCCATGAACCATCCTTTTTCGGCACCAAAAGTGCTGGTACCGTGCACGGGCTAATGCTTTCCCGTACAAAGCCTTTGTCTAAAAGATCTTGAACTTGCCTCTTCAGCTCCTCATGCTGCTGTGGGGTCATTCAATAATGAGCCTTATTCGACAACACAGAACTCGGAATCAGATCAATCTCATGCTGAATATCTCGAAGTGGCGGCAAACCCACAGGAAGCTCACTCCGTACAACATTCCGAAATTCCTCCAAAACTGACACCAACTCCTGAGGAAGATCATGTAGCTCCTACTCCCCATTCTAGCCAAACTCCTCTGGCTTACTAATCAGGGCAAAACAGAAATCTTCTCCCTCTAAACTTGCCTCAAACTCCCTGCCTGGCAAACAAATTACTACCTTCTGTTCAGCCATGTCCCGTAGTGGTTTCAAGATCACTTTTCTCCCATCTGGTCGTAGCATATAAGTATGAGTGTAACCATTATACACTACTTTATTATCAAACTGCCATGGTCATCCCAAAATTTTGTGTGTCGCATCCATTGGTACAACATCAGCTACTATTGATGTCTCAAGATAAGGATCAAAAGACAAGGCCAACCTACAACATCGACTGACCTGAATATCTGCATCTCGATTCACCCAGCCGAGCTTGTATGGTTGAGGATGGGGCTCTGTCATCAACCCCAATTTCTTCATAACTTTCTCAGCAATCACATTCTCCCAACTTCCAAAATCAATAATTACCTTAAAGTTTTACCAGCTACAGTGCACTTTGTTGAGAAAATATCGTGCCGTCGCCAATCTCCACCAGCTCTTGGTGCAAGACACATCCTCCTAATAATTAGACTCTCTCCCTGGATGTGGTCTGGGTCAATCACATACATCTCATCCTCGAACTCCTCATCCTCAGGAAATTCAACTTCCTGCTCCTCCTCCATAAGTAACTGGGTACGCGCCTTGGGGCACTCATTGGCATAATGTCCTAGGTCATGACACCGATGGCAACAAACATTGGCTTGATTGTTGCCCACCCTCTGCTGGGTACCTGAAGCCCCACTCGGCACTGTAGGTCTCGAAGGAACTGTCGAAGTTTGTTGCCTCACCACAGGAGGTGCACTCCTACTACCAGAACTCTGCCCCAAAAACTGACCAGATAATTTTTCTCTACTCTGGAACCCTCTATTCCGCATCAGGTTCCGCTCCACTGCTTGCGCCTGCATGTGCGCATCACCAACACTGTCAATCCGATGCAAAGCCAATGCATCCTGGATCGGGAATCGCAGTCCAAGCAAATACATGGCTACCAACCTCGGTTCTGACTCCATCAATCGGTTTCGAGCCACCAATCGGTAGAACTCTATAGTATAATCTTCCATGCTTCGATTTTCTTGTGTTAAACCATGCAATTTAGAATAAAGGACCTGTTCATGATTCTGAGGAAGGAACTCCCGATTCATCTCCTGCTTCAAGGCTGCCCATGATGCAATTTGATGCAGAACGAAAGAAGAGATGATGCGATGCAGAAGTAAATTAAGACTAATTCTTTTTTTTTCTTATATATTTTCAGAAGTCGGCTTTGACTCAAGGAAAAGTTAAACTAAATTGAAAGAAACTATGTAATAATTGAAAGCACAATTTAAAGAAACCAGGTTATCAGAGTAGTTCAGAAGTAAAGGATCGCTGGGGGTTGAGAAACTCCCAGACCTAGGATTTCGTTCTGAACTTTCAACAGGATAGAAGTAAAGAGAAGAGAAGGGTTACAGATCAGGCAGTGATCTTCACAGAGTTTAGTGGAAGGACTCTCTTGAGCAGATTGTTGGATCCCCGGATTCAGATATCTTCGCAATGGATCCTCCAATACTGGCCCTTTGGCAGAGTTGGCTTCTTCTGAACTCAAGATCTGGGAAAGAAGAAGAACAAGTTATGGAACCAGATACTCAAGAAAGGATTTACCAGATAGTAGAACTTGAAAGCTGATGTTGCTGAAATCCTGATTCTCCTGGAATGCTGATCTGACTTCCTCTGGGATTTGCTCTGTCTTCGAAGTAGCCGAACTGGATCTGGATGCTAGTGGTCGGTCTCTACTTGGAGAGAGGGGCCGTGAGAGATGGGGTAGGCTAGGGTTTGGCGGAGTGAAGAGGATGATGGGTGGCTAGGGTTTGGAAGTGAAGTGGCTAACCTAGGGTTTTGGGGTTGGAGATCTCACACCTCCTCAAGGTTCCTGGGGAACCCGGATTTACTCCCTCACGGAGCTCAACACCTGGATGCAAGTGCGGAAGAGAGAAACATAAAGTTGCTCACACAAAATTTGAATTCATTCGTCAGTTATTTTTCAAAACTTACAAGAGGGGTTTATTTTATAGGTCTTTACAAGAGGTCAGGGTTTTACATCTTCCCATGTGGGACTAATAGGATGGATCTTCAAATTAGGCTTGTAGAATCAAATCCTTCTCATATGGCCGACCAAGAGGTTCCATAAGTGTTGATTGATGGCTCCAAATTGTAAGTAGGTGGCGCCTCCTAGCCTTGCTCTTCAAGAAAATTTTTTTTCCTTCCATGGCTCAACTCTTTTGGACACCTCGTTTTCTTTCTCCCCAAGTCATGGCTCTTTCCAACTTTGCTTTGGTCTTTTTAGGCATGGATTGGGCGCCCCCTTGAAGTGCTCCCCAAGAAATGCCTCTTTCCTCCTTTAGCTTGGCCTTTTAAGGTATATGTGGGGCGCCTCCTTGATTTTGGCTTCAAGAAAAATTCTTGCTCCCTTGGGTGTGGGGACCAAGACACTGGGATGGAGATGTGGCGCCTCCTAGACTCTGGCGTGTGGCTGGAAGTGTGGCGCCCACTTGCTTGGGCTTGGGAGAAAATGTGGCACCCTGGAGAAGACCTAGACCACTACTAGGACTTGTACTGAGTCAACATGACTCAACAAAATTTCAATTGCAAGGAAATACAGACTCAACTAAATTTGAGTTGACCAAGTCAACCCTTATTACAAAACTAGAAAACCCTAATTCTTCGGGCAAGGTCAATCAGAGATCTAGATGGAGCCCTGAAGTCTTCTTCTGAGTCTGGTGCCCGCACCAATTCTCCCGGGGTGGGAGGAACTCGACCCTGTCGAGTATGGATCAAGCTGGCTCTGGTATCTCTCCAAGAGGTCTGGGTCCAATTTTTGTAATTCTTCTCGGGAGATCCAAGAGTTATCAGAATCTGGCCTTCCTTGCCAGCAGACCAGGTATCTTTGGTATCCTCGATTACGAGTAGAGATAACCTGATCATCCAGGATCTTTTCAATCTGCTCTTTCCTCACAGGCCAGTTTGTTGGTGGACACACAGGGTTGGGCTCACTCTCAAGAGCAGGATTAGGCTCAAAAAGGCTCACTGGGAATCACAGCTGGCTCTCTATACTCTACTAGGTCTGTAATGTTGAAAGTGGAGCTAACGCCTAGTTCTGAAGGCAACTCGAGCACATAGGCATTGGACCCTACTCTCTTCACCACTCTAAATGGTCCAACTCCTCTAGCATGTAACTTTCTAATGGTTCCAGGAGGAAACCATTCAGGCCTTAACCTAATCATTACATAGTCTCTCTCAACAAAAGTTTTGACTCATCTTTGAGAATCAGCCAACTTCTTATAAGTTTCATTACTTAAAGTTATTTTGGCATGAATTTCTTTATGCAAGTCCTTTACATGCTATGCAAGTGCATCAAGAGACTTGTGTGTGTGGGCTAATAGTGAAATCAGATCAAGTGGTGTGTGAGGCTTGTATCCATGAACAATTTCAAAGGAACTCTAGCCTATAGACCTATTGATCGAAACATTGAATGCAATTTCAGCCCTGGACAAAATACAAATCCCAATTCCTGGTGATCTCAATCAAACCAAAATCTGAGTCAAAGCCTAGTAAAGGGTCAAGAAAAATTAAACTAGACTGACGACGCATTTCTAAAGAATGGACTTTATTCCAAAGGAATCCTAGGTCTAAACCTAACAAACTACGACTCTCTAGGTTTGACCTTGGGCCGGAGGATGGCATGCAGAGCATGAAAACTTATCATGGGTGCCTAGTAGGTGCCATAAGGTCTTCCAGAAGTAGGTGGAAAACCTAATAGGTTCTGACACGTGGTTCACTCTAAAGACTTCGACAAAGTATACTTGGATGGTGTAAGAAGCATTGGAAGTCCTAGAGAAAGGGAGGAAATATGAGGTGGAGTCTCGAATTACCTGTTGACTAAAGGTGGTGACCTGAAGGTTTGAATGGTGATCTATGAGTGTCAACTGATCATCCTTACAAAGGAAAAGTTTGCTACTCCCAGGAATGGATCAAGAGATGGTTCGGGAAGTAGCCTAGGACATGTGATTGCAACAGTTAAAGTTTGTTCTCTAAGCAAATAATGATCCATTTTCTCAAGAACTGGATTGATGAATGATTCATGGAAGGGCCTATGGATGATGACCTCAAGACTTGAAATTTGACATATGGGTGCGGAAAGGTATACTCTATAGAAGGGTAGGTCAGTCATGAGAAGGAAGGGGTCTGGGGTCATAAGGAGGACTTCTACAGGACTGGGTGAATCAATCCGCTCAAGACAAGGATGTTCAACTGAGATTACGGGAGAGACCTTAGTGGCTGGGCATGGGACAAGGTCCAATTGTAAGAGGCTTGATTCAGTCATCCTAAGGAGAGGATCTACCATAGGGTGGGGAAACTTAAACAGTTCAGTGTAAAGATCTTCAATTGGTACTTGGGGAATGTCTGTCATTAGAGGGTACGAACCGATAGCTCGGGCTAACACTATGAGTTCTTCCTAGGGTATTTGACTAAAGGAACCTGATTCTCACAAATCTCTTGAATTTCTGAACTAGGTCCTACCACTTGATTGCTCTCCAAGGTCTCCTCAGGTAAGGAACCAATATTATCGATGTCACATTCTTCAAGTTCTTCCCCCTCATATTCATCAACTAGACTCAAGCTAGAATCATATACTTCCTCGATGCCATCTTCAATGGGTTTCGGGTCAGTGGTAATCGGGTTAACTGATTCTGGGCTTGTCATACCTAACCTTTCTTCCTCATTGGTAGGCTTGGGTTCTCCCTCATTAATGTCATCCTTAGGATTCTTACCACTTAGCTGTGCACAAGCCAGTCCTATGCATGGGCACTGACTAGATTTATGGCCTCTTTCTCCACAAAACCAACATTCTTGCGATATAGGAACCTGGGTCACACTGGGTTTCAAGCTAGTAGAGACCTTACTTGGGCATGGGTGTGGATCTAAATGGTTTAATCTAGAAGACTTGGGTTGTTGAGTGACTGGTCTAGAATATTGTAAGGACCTCTCATAGACACGATCCACACTATAGATATCATGGTTAGGCTTCCTAAGGTTATGCTCGGGATCACGGTATAAGGTCCTCCTAGGCTCCTGGCATGGGTGAGGTTGGGGCCTATTAAATTTTGGATCAGGGGTCCAATTTTGATTTCTACGTTTCTCAACTACTTGGACTCGATCCCTAAGCTGGGCAAAATTCTCATGGACTTGTTCTTTAAACTGGGCAACAGTAGCAGTCACATCCTGACTCAATTTGTTCATACTCTCAGTAAGAGCTCTAACCATGGCCTTTAAATCAGGTTGGGTTTGACCAGGTTGGTAGGGTACTCCATTCCGGGTAGACATGATGATGCAAGCAAACACACCAAATGAGACTTGACTGAAATGACTACGGTCTAACTAAACCTAGAGCCCAAACTAGATGCCCAATCAGAGAGGCAAGCTAGCCTGTAGTAACTTGGGACTCAGCCAGGCAGGTGTAAGGGGAGTGTTAGGTCCCTAAATGCCAATCCTAGACACCAATCAAAGATTGGCCAGGTAGGCGGACCAGCACACAAGCCCTTCGGGATAGAATCCCTGAACCACCGTTCTAGACACTGAGTACAAAGCACACACAGAGTAACTAGACAAACTGACTCAACACTAGCCTAGACCCGACTTGTTGGTGTCCCTAGCCCACTAGGGCAAATTAAGTCTAATAAATTTTAAAATTAGGCTTAGGATCGAATGAATGGGTGGTGGTTTTGGGCTAAGGAGAGGTTATCAACTCCTCCCCTTATCTTAGATGCTCAATTACCCTTAAGATGAATTAGTAGATGATCACTCAAAAAATTGAATTGTAAGAACACAGAAATAGAGTTGCTATAATTTAACTCTCAGAAATTCCACAGAAACCAATAAATTATAGTAGAATTATGTAAAATATATTCAATTATACTGGTTCCAGCAAAATAAAAATCATGCAATTTGGAGTTACCTGCAATGAGAAACAATTTCTGCAACAGGATAGTTACAGACTGAAAACAGAATGCTTCCCCCGTTTACAATTCCTGCTATGAAGTTGTAACCCAGTGGATCCCCTACACGCCCTAGGAACACCCCGTGGAATGGAAAGAGGAGGTTTGCACCTCGCTTCATTCCTAGGACCGGACGTCCTGGGGAGTCTACTTCGAGCAGACAAAGTAAAAAAGAGAGACACTCAAAACATGCAAGCAAATCAGAAACCCCAGACAGAGCTCTGATACCAAAATGATGTAGAACAAAAGAAGAGATGATGCGATGCAGAAGTAAATTAAGACTAATTCTTTTTTTTTTATATATATTTTCAGAAGTCGGCTTTGACTCAAAGGAAAGTTAAACTAAATTGAAAGAAACTATGTAATAATTGAAAGCACAATTTAAACAAACCAGGTTATCAGAGTAGTTCAGAAGTAAAGGATTGCTGGGGGTTGAGAAACTCCCAGACCTAGGATTTCGCTCTGAACTTTCAATAGGACAGAAGTAAAGAGAAGAGAAGGGTTACAGATCAGGCAGTGATCTTCACAGAGTTTAGTGGAAGGACTCTCTTGAGCAGATTGTTGGATCCCCGGATTCAGATATCTTCGTAATGGATCCTCCAATATTGGCCCTTTGGTAGAGTTGGCTTCTTCTGAACTCAAGATATGGGAAAGAAGAAGAACAAGTTATGGAACCAGATACTCAAGGAAGGATTTACCAGATAGTAGAACTTGAAAGCTGATGTTGCTGAAATCCTGATTCTCCTGGAATGCTGATCTGACTTCCTCTGGGATTTGCTCTGTCTTCGAAGTAGCCGAACTGGACCTGAATACTGGTGGTCGGTCTCTACTTGGAGAGAGGGGCCGTGAGAGATGGGGTAGGCTAGGGTTTGGCGGAGTGAAGAGGATGATGGGCGGCTAGGGTTTGGAAGTGAAGTGGCTAACCTAGGGTTTTGGGGTTGGAGATCTCACACCTCCTCAAGGTTCCTGGGGAACCCGGATTTACTCCCTCACGGAGCTCAACACCTGGATGTAAGTGCGGAAGAGAGAAACATAAAGTTGCTCACACAAATTTGAATTCATTCATCAGTTATTTTTCAAAACTTACAAGAGGGGTTTATTTTATAGGTCTTTACAAGAGGTCAGGGTTTTACATCTTCCCATGTGGGACTAATAGGATGGATCTTCAAATTAGGCTTGTAGATCAAATCCTTCTTATATGGCCGGCCAAGAGGTTTCATAAGTGTTGATTGATGGCTCCAAGTGGTAAGTAGGTGGCGCCTCCTAGCCTTGCTCTTCAAGAAAATTTTTTTCCTTCCATGGCTCAACTCTTTTGGACACCTCCTTTTCTTTCTCCCCAAGTCATGGCTCTTTCCAACTTTGCTTTGGTCTTTTTAGGCATGGATTGGGCGCCCCCTTGAAGTGCTCCCCAAGAAATGCCTCTTTCCTCCTTTAGCTTGGCCTTTTAAGGTATATGTGGGGCGCCTCCTTGATTTTGGCTTCAAGAAAAATTCTTGCTCCCTTGGGTGTGGGGACCAAGACACTGGGATGGAGATGTGGCGCCTCCTGGACTCTGGCGTATGGCTGGGAGTGTGGCGCCCACTTGCTTGGGCTTGGGAGAAAATGTGGTACCTTGGAGAAGACCTAGACCACTACTAGGACTTGTACTGAGTCAACATGACTCAACAAAATTTAAATTACAGGGAAATACAGACTCAACTAAATTTGAGTTGACCAAGTCAACCCTTATTACATAACCAGAAAACCCTAATTCTTCGGGCAAGGTCAATCAGAGATCCAGATGGAGCCCTGAAGTCTTCTTCTAAGTTTGGTGCCCGCACCACAATTGGTGGCCTCCCATCCATATACCTCCGATAGTGCTGTGCATGCCACCAAGCCGCTGCTCGATCTCGGAATCGGATTGTGATAAGCGGCACTTGCTTGTCCAAAGGCACTTCTTTCAGCCAGAAAACATCATCAACCTGCAGGGTCCAATCCACATACTCATCAGGATTCAAACCACCTCTGAACTCTGGTATTTCAATCCGAAACCCGGACTCCCAACGAGTCTGATTGTCATGCACAGGCGGCGGTCCAAAATCCCTGGGAAGCGCTACATCACGCCACGGTTGCTGCCCTCTTTGCAATGGTGGAGGATCTTCAATATTCTGGAAAGGGTCGGCATCACCTTCTCGATGTTCGTTAGGTACATTGCGATCTTGATGAGGTATAGCACGATCTTGCACCTCCAACCGTGCCATCATTGCTTGCAAAACAGCCATCATCTGCTGCTGGGTCTCCACAACGTCACGAAGAGAAGGCTCCTCGTTGTTCCGCTCCATGGTTGCCGGCAAAATTTTTTTTTTTTAAATCAAGAACGGATCAAGGACAGATCAAGAACGGATCAAGGACAGATCAAGAACGGATTAAGGCTCTGATCAAGAATGGATCAAGGCTCTGATACCAAGCTGGTGCAGGGCGGTTGTCAAACGCCTGCAGCAACCAAAATCTCGATTCAGGGAGAACGGGTTCTGGAAATTCTTGGATGCTAGGATTGAGCAATATGGGGAAGATCCTTTGAAACCTGCAACGATCAAGCGCTGGAGGGGCTGCGTGATTCCTCACGTTGCCAGCCCTCTACCGGATTTCAATCCGGGTCTTCAAGATTGGAAGGGATGAACGATGGATTTCTCACCGTGAGTCCCTGTTTCTTCTTCTTTTTTTTTTATCAGGAACTTGGAATGGAAAGAAGAGATTCCTCACAGAATCGTCTTCTCGCAACCAGGCTTTTGGCCTGGTGTGCGCAAGGGGAAAAACAAGGTGGCCGGCGGCCTTCCACGGAATCACCCAAAAGACAACAGCACTGTCCAAATTGTTTCCCAAAAGAAAACGCTCCAAAACACCACCGTGCAATGGAGATTCCCCAAAATGAAAAAAATGCTGCTATTGTATATTCCAAAACAAAACAATGCTTCATGCTTTCCTTGGTTCGGGTTTTTAAGAAAAAAACAAAACAAGGTATATTTGTCCCCCACGTGACTAACAAGGAGGGAATAATAAATAAAAAAAAGCTAATGTAAACAAATCCAAAACAATCAACACGCTTCTCCCAAAACAAAACACTAGTGTAAACAACTCCCACACGCTGACTAAAGGGAGGAAAAAAAACAACAAATGTAACTCTTGCGTGAAACACTTCAAACAGATTTTTTTTTTTTAAAAAAAAAAAATCAAGAGATCACGCCACTAATAAAATTATAATAATAATAAAACTAAAGACTCAGGTGTTTTCCCAGATTCGAAACTTCACAGACGCAATTAGTGTATTGGGCCTTCGGCCCAATTTTCAATTAATTGTTTTCATCCCAAAAACGGGTCAGATTTGAAACTTGCTTCCCTTGAAGGCGTCTGGACCTGCGCACGTTTCCTGCTGGCGAGGCTGGCGACCCCAAATCGTCATGGGCCGGAAGCTAAACTGAAACGTCTGGGTTGAGCTTCGCCGAACTATCACCGGGCTGTCCTGATATATGAGTCAGTTGATCAGGTTCAATATTTATCTCAATGTCTGCATCATACCCCAAGACGGGTCCACCTCGATCGAAGTCAAGCCTTTCTCTGCCACTTCACCAGGTGTCCACCCAGGAGGAGTCCACCTTGGCCGAAGTCGGCAACCCCTGCTCCCTCTTCAAGTGGCACCCCAAGATGGGTCCACCTCGCCGAAGTCGAGCCTTTCTCTGCCACTTCGCCAGGTGTCCACCCAGGAGGGGTCCACCTCGGCTGAAGCTGGCAGCCCCTAATCCCTCGCCAGGTGGCACCCCAAGATGGGTCCACCTATGCTGAGGTCGAGCCAGGCTCTCCTGTTCCTTCGCCAGGTGGCACCCCAAGATGGGTCCACCTCGTCGAAGTCGAGCCTTTCTCTGCCACTTTGCCAGGTATCCACCTAGGAGGGGTCCACCTCGACCGAAGCTGGCAGCCCCTGTTCCCTCGCCAGGTGGCACCCCAAGACAGGTCCACCTCTGCCGAGGTCGAGCCAAGCCTTCCTGCTCCTTCACCAGGTGGCACCCCAGGACAGGTCTACCTCGTCTGAAGTCGAGTCTTTCTCTGCCACTTCGCCAGGTATCCATGAAAGGATTATGCCCTAAAGGCCAATCGAAATGTTGTATTTAGATGGGATTTTCTTTTGTATCACAAACCAGTGTATTGATATTATCAATTAATAAAGGCATTTTATTTTCATCATACACTGTGTCTTATTAATTTTATTAAGATACGATGAACTGCATAGATTAGGCCTATGGTTCTAGGGTTATGATGAGATCATACCAGTGAGACCTAAAGCCTTAAAACCCTAATCTAGAATATTCCTGGTCGATGGGACATTGAGTAGGGGATCAATATTTTTAGCAAGACCAGCACATCCTATGTATACTTGGTGAAGAGGGTGACTGATCTCACAGTCACTTGTGTTTGACACTAATACTAGGATGTGGGTGCTCATTAGAGAATGAGTTCACTGAATGGATCCAGCTTAAGAACATCGAATGGAACCTTATCTATTTGTCAATAGATAGTTCTCATAGTAGGAGTAGTGCATGTGGTCCTTTGACCTGAGACTGCCATGGTACCTTGTATGCATGAATCCATACTTTGGTTCACACTCAATCATGACACTGAGTCATGCACGGGGTGATACTGGGTATGGTGGATTGCATATTGAGGTTGTGAGTAGGTCAAAAAGGAATCGATCAACCCAAGTAAGAGGAAAGCGCATCCAGCTGATTTCAATCAAATGATGATTCGGGAAATCTTTGATCAAAGTATGAACATTAGAAATAGTTTTTAATGGTTCATTAATGAATCATCATTATCAGATTGAGCAAGGAATGAATATGAAATTGGATTTGACAAGTATCCATATCCATAGTCATATTCAGGGTGCAAGTAGATCGAAGGACTGAATTGCCTGGTAACTCACCAATGAAGGGTATTTTGGTAAATCCACCAAAATTTCTCATCTTCCGGGTAGGCATGACATATTGCTAGACGTCAATATTGTCTTGTAGGTCTTCATGAATCAATTGATTTGGTTTCATGAGTCAATTCGATGTGTATTCGAATTGGACAATTAGGTGAGCCAATTTGACCTAATTAGGTCAATCGGGTTCGATCGGATCGAATCGGCTCAAACCTAAACCAACTTCTAGCTAGATGTGGAACCCAATGGGTCACACACAATAGAGACTTGGCCAAGGAAGTCATTCATGATTTAATTAGGGTCATAGGATCCTGATTGGTTAGCCAGATTACATACTAGCATATGTAGGCTAACCAAATTCCTAACCCAATTGGATTGGGTCTAGTTGCTTGCTAATTGGGATAACCTAATTATGAAAAACCTAAATTAGGTTGAGTCCTAAGTGGGGCTAGCCTAATCAGAGCTAAACCTGATTTTAATTTGGATTTAAGGGCATTTTAGGTGCCATACATGAAGAGTCCCAATGGCATGGGACTCTTGGTACCTAAATGATACCTTAACTTCAAAAGGGCACATAATGAGCTATAGATCTCTGATTTGAATATAATTTATATGGTCAGAAAGAAAATTTTATGCTCTTTCCAATGACACCCATATTGTCTATGTTTTGACTGGTAAATATTCTTTGAAATTTGCATGGAAGAAGGATGGCGCGTACGGTGCATGAAGAGTCGCAACTCTTCATGTGGCACGCGGTTCTGATGGAGAGTCCTTCTGCTATCAGGTTTCTTCATAATCTTTGATGTTTGGAGATTGAAGAGGTGCCTGTTGGCTTCCTAGGGACCGGTAATTGACATGTGGCAAGTGAGAATTCGTCCAGATAAAAGAAGGGACTGAATAAGGCCTTTGGTGCATGAATGGGCTTATTAGATATGATTTTTCAAGCCAGATAACTTCTCTTCGGTCTTGAAAAATCATATCTGATAAGTTGATGGGAGGACATATCACACGCCCCTCTTGTATCTATAAATAGGGGGTGGTGAAATGAGTCTAATATAAGAATTCCATCGAAGTACTATTCTGAGTTTCTCTCTCTCCCTCCTTCTTTCTTTAAGACAAGACTTGTCTTGTTAAAACAAGGTCTTTTCTACTAGGACAAAGCTTTGTTTTAAGACATAAGCCTAAGGGGTCCTAGAAGAGGGTTGTCCTAAAACCAAGAGTGGTTTAGGAGAGTATCTTTAGTGCCTCACAGTAGGATAGGGTGTCCTACAGTGGTCAATAGACCAAAGGCTGCCGAAAGAGTTCCACTTCTCCAAGCAACTTGAAGAAGGAGTTCTTCCTTGGTCCGAGTTTCGTGTGGATCATCATTGGAGGGCGAACGTTTGGGTTCCTGGTGGAGAAGAAGGCTGAATTAAGGTTTTTTTCATCGGATTGGATACTAGCAGTTCAGGTTGGTGCCTAAACTCTAGTTTATATTATATATGCATATTTGTATGTTTTAATTCCTAGTAAGGAGGTCTTGGGTTAAGGATTTGGTAGTGGTTTCATAATAAATTCTTGAAATCTACGCTTCCACCCTGGTCACCAAAACCCTTACAGTCCACCCAGGAGGGGTCTACCTCGGCCGAAGCTGGCAGCCCCTGCTCCCTCGCCAGGTGGCACCCCAAGACGGGCCCACCTTTGCCGAGGTCGAGCCAGGCCCTCCTGCTCCTTCGCCAAGTGGCATCCCAAGAGGGGTCCACCTCAGTCGAAGCTGCCAGCCCTTGCTCCCTCGCCAGGTGGCACCCCAAGACGGGTCCACCTCTGCCGAGTTCGAGCCAGGCCCTTCTGCTCCGTCACCAAGGGGCACCCCCTGATGGGTCCACCTCGATCGAAGTCAGCCTTACTCTGCAAAGCCTCGGAGTGGCAAAGGCACGGGACACGAGGTCGCCACTAGAATCGGTGTGCACCACATCCCGTATAGGGTACCGGTACAGCCCGTAACGATGTGCGGAACCTCGTTTACATCAATTAAGCAGGGCCCCGCGATCGAGGAATTAAATCCTTGCGATCAAGAGCCTGGAATGCTGGAAATCCATCATCAATGCCCAGAAAGGAGGGCTCCCATGCTCGGCTCAAGGTCTCGCCAGATTTTCCCTTTCGTGACATGACGGACGAGGCGTGCCGGCCACTTAACTCCTGGACTTGAAGGAGAAGGGGGGAGGATCCAGAGATCTCCGAGAGTCTCCGGGGAGGGGATGGGGGCTGAAGGCGGTCCGTCGGTATAAAAGGAACGGTAAAAGAGGACATAAAGGTAAGCCAAAAAGAGGGAAGAATATCGAGAGAACAATCCTAGGACCCTCGAAAGTCCTCGGGCGCAATCTTGGTAGACCTAGCGCAGGAAGTCGGGCTTCAACCCCACTCTCCCTCACACTTCTTTCATCTAAATTTCCTCTAAGTACGGGAATCCTTCGGGAACCCGTCTTAGTGGACCTGTTCCATCTTGCCATTCTCTAACTTGATCGTCGGAGTACCCCTACCGGAATTCCCGACCCGGGTCTCTGACCTTGTTTTGCAGGACCGGAGGCTTGGGGATCTCAAGGTAGGAGAGTCTGAGAACCGGCGCTAGCTCACAAGTTTACAGGCCACCGCGATAAAATCGGCAACATATTGGCGTACCAGGTAGGGGGCATAATAGCAACCCCTGCACAAGCAAGCTCTTCGTTTGCAAGAGTGTGCATCGACCATGGTGGTGACACGTGGGTGTGAAGCATCCACCAGCTGAGCAGGAGAGGTTCCCTCTACCCCGGCCCCGCGCAGCCCGGAGAGGGAACTTCCTGCTCCACCTCCTCCTCAGTCATCCTCGGTGGACGGTCCTTTCACAGCCATCGTCCAGCAGCTGCAAACACTGACTACAGCCGTGCGGCAACTGCAGCACCAGCAGCGCTCCTTGTGTAGGGTTCCGGTGCAACACAGCGGAAGGGTAATTTCAAAAATTGAAATTAATATGCACCAAAACCCTAAAAATAGGAACTCCTTAATAATACTAGAATGTATGAAGACAAACATTTCTATGCAAATTGAATTAGAATACCAACCTATAATCGCTAATTCCAATTTATGAAGACTTAAAACTTGAAGATCAACGGGCTATTTGAATTCACCAGGCGTCCAAGTGTCCGCCCTCCAATGGTGATCCACACAGAACAATGATCAAGAACACTATCTTCTTGTCCAATGGTTCCTCCTATTGAGTTCTTCTTCCTAGAACTCAATTCTTCGGATTATGGCTGGAATTCTTCCACACAAGAGGTTGCCTTCTTTTCTTTTATCTCTTCTCCTCCTTCCACTAAGACCTTGACCCTCTAAGACACTCTTGTCTTGAAGATAAGACTTTGTCCTCAGGGGATTTAGGCTTGTCTTAAATTGGAGGAGAAATTAAGACAAGAATGTCTTAATGTAAGAAGGAAAGAACAAAATCAGAACTCCTTCTTTCCTTTACCATCGGAGACTTTCGCTCTTGTTCTTGTTCAGTAGCAGAGTTTTGACAGAGGTGTACTCTGTAAAGGAAACAGTGCAAGAACAAGAAAAGAGAGAAAGAGTCTTTAGGAGAGGAAGAAGGATTAAAAACATTACCGAGTTCTGATTTTCCTGACCCCTTAAATAGATCTCAGAGAGGCGCCCACACATCTCTTCGTGAAAAACTTTTCACGCCCTTTCTCATTTTCTCATGCCCCATCCTTCCTTCTCACGACCTTCCGGATAAATCCCACAGCTTTTCTTAAATGAAAAATCGTGATGTTTTTTAAAAGAAAGGAGTCGCGACTTTTAATCTCCGAAGAGATGTTACTTCGTGCAACTGGGAAGCAATGAATGCTTTCTACCTTTCTCAAAAAAAAACATCAACCCTTGGATTCCAATCCAAGGGGGGACAATTGAGGCGCTAAAAGAGAGAAGGAAAAGCCGCCCCATATAAAACACCGGAGTTTTTTTTTTCTTTTTTTTTTTTTATGGAGCGCACCAAGAGTCCATGCGCCATGGACTCTTCCAAATGGCGTGCCAAGAGTCCATTAGCGCATGGACTCTTGGCATTTTTGGCGTGAAAATGCTAAGGGGCGGGTGGGGGGCTAGCCTAGATACATGGTTAGCCAATAGGGTTAGCCATAATCCCTATAACCTCAATTAGGGTCTAATTAGATCCAATTAGAATCCAAATTGAACCAATCCGGAATCCTAATTCAAATCTAATTCGAATAAAAGTTAGGATTTGCAACACCTGCTAGAGTGTCATCATGCAAAGATGATTTAATTATAAATTTAAACCCTTGATCAATTCTCTTAAGTGTGTGACCCATTGGGTTCCACATCTAGCCAGCAGTGGGTTCAAATACAAGTTGACCTAATTTGATTAGAACTCTTTCTAATCGATTTAGGTCAAACCGGGCTTACCCGATTATGATCAATTAGGACTCTTCCTAATGAGTGATCATTCAATTTAATCAAACCACAATACAAGATTCACGTCTAGCAACGTGTCATGTCTACCCGGAAGATATGGAAATTCTGGTGAAATATCAAAACTACCCTTCAGTAGAAAGTTACCGTACAATTAAATCCTTCGATCAGCCTGCACCCAAAATATAATTATGGATATGGATATATGTCAAATCCAATATTATATTTGTTTCTAGCTCAATCTTATATTGATGATTCAATTATCTTGATATTAGAAACCATCTCTAATATCTTTACTTTGATCAAAGATTCCCTGAATCATCATCCAATTGATAACTAGCTGGATGCAATCTCCTCTTACTAAGAGTGATCGATTCCTTATTGACCTACTCATTACCTTCATATACAATTCACCATTCCCAGTATCAATCCTGTGTATGACTCAGTGTCATGATTAGGATTGAACCAAAGGATGGGTTCATGTACATAAGGTACTTATGGCAGTCTCAGGTCAAAGGATTACTTGTACCACTCCCACTATGAGAACCTTCTATTGACATGTAGCTAAGACTCCATTAGATGTTCTCAAGTTGGATCATATCAGTGAACTCATTCTCTAATGAGCACCCACATCCTAGTATTAGTGTCATACACAAGTGACTGTGAGAGCAGTCACCTTCTCTAGTATACATGGGATGTGCTAGTCTTACCCGAAAAACCCTGATCCCCTACTCAGGGTTCCTTTGACTAGGAATAGTTTAGATTAAGGTTTTAAGACTTTAGGTCTCACTGGTATAATCTCATCATAACCCTAAAATCATAGTCCTAATCTATGGGTTTCATCATATAATAATAAACACGGCGTATGATGAAAAATAATGCCTTTATTAGAATATTGTCAAATACAATGGTTTGGGAGATACAACATAGATTGGCTTGTAGGGCATATCCCTTTCACCTTGGACACTCAGCCCTAGCCGGGGACCCCCACGGCCCGAGCCGCAGGCCCCCGCGGAAGCCTGCGCTCCATCCAAGGCGGGCCTTCCCATCCGCAGGCAGTAACCAATCCCTGCGGGAGCCATCAAACTCCCATGAAGAGAAACCACACCAGTTCGATGGATCACGAGAGTCGATCCCTGGCCGATGATGCTGAAGCAATACGGTGCAGCAAGCACCATCGGGGCAAGGCCCCTCGCCACGACCGATCGGCTCCCCCTTCTCCAGCAGCCTCAGTGGAAGGTTCCACCGATGAGGCCATCAAGCGCTTGGCCGAGAGGCGTCTGGAGGAGCAAGAGCATAAGTTGGCGGAGTTCTCCCATCGTTTCGCCAACATGCAGAGCTCCCCAACCGAGTAGTGGGCTATAACGCCCAACCACCATTCTCCCAAGAAATCCAAGAGGAACCGGTCCTGAATCGGTTCCGCATGCCCCAGGTGGATCCCTACGATGGGACCATCGACCCCTTGGACCACTTAGAGAGCTATAAAGCTCTCATGAGGGTCCAAGGAGCGATGGACGCTCTTCTGTGCATCGCCTTCCTGGCCACCCTCCGGAAGGCCGCTCGAGTTTGGTTCACCCATCTTGAGCCAGAGTCCATCAGCTCCTTCCACCAGCTGGAAGGAAAGTTTGTGGCATATTTCGATGCCTGCCAAAAGGTGCCGAGAGAGGAGGATAGCCTCTTTTCTATCCGCTAGCAAGACCAGGAGCCACTGTGGGACTACGTCACTCACTTCAAGGCCACAACCCTGGAGATTTATAGCCTAGACGAGCTTGTCGCCATGCTGGCATTGAAGAGAGGGCTCAAGACCTCCCGCCTAACGTATTCCCTGGACAAGAAGCCCTCCAAGACGTATTCTGAGCTCCTCCTCTGCGTCCACAAGTACATCCATGCTGAGGAGGCCAACCACACCAGGCGAGAGCTGGACGAGAAGCCTTCGAAGAAGCCTGCCCCAAGGGATGTCCCTGGGACCCAGAGGCCTGGACCACCTGCAGACTTCCGTCCAGGTCCAAAGCCGAAGAATGGTGCTACCCCGGAGCGAGCCTTCATCCCTCTCCTCGCTCCTAGAATGAAGATCCTCATGAAAATTGAGGGTGAAAACTACCTCCGCTGACCTCTTCAGAACCCAAGGAACATCCGTGATAAGACGAAGTATTGCCAATTTCACTGCGAGCATGACCACGACATGGAGGAGTGCCGTAATCTAAAATAGGAGATCGAGGAGCTGATCAAGAGGGGCTACCTTAGGAAGTTCGTCAGGAGTGAGGCCCCGACGGAGCACCAGCCACTCGCAGACCTTCCCCCTGTCCCTGCGGTTGACAACCGTCCTACGGAGAAGTCGCATGATCTCTTGGGGGATAGGGTGCGCGTCGAAGAGAGCTTAGGAGGCGGGAGACCTGGAGAATGTACTCCCCTTTAAAAAGGGGAATGAAATTGAAAATGTAAACAATGATACAGTGGTGGTCGAGATGACCATTGCAAAGCATCCTGTACATCGTATTATGGTGGATAGTGGGAGCTCTACTGATGTACTTTTTTATGATGCTTTCTCCCGGATGAATTTGTCTCATGATCAGCTAAAGCAGGTGCACACCCCTCTTGTGGGTTTCACCGGAGATTCTGTAGGGGTCGAAGGAGAGATCACTCTCTCTGTTACCGTCGAATCCCTACCCCGGCAGAGCATGGTCATGATGACGTTTACCGTCGTCAGGCTCCCATCACCTTACAATGCTATCCTGGGCCATCCAGAGCTCAACCAGTTGGATGCGGTCATTTACACCAAAAGGTTGCTGGTGCAGTTCCCTACCGCCTCCGGGATGGGAATGATGAGAGGGATGACCCAACCTATCCCGCATTGCCTGCAGACGGTCCCATGGGCCCGGAGTGCCGAGCTTGGCTTCGACGTCGACGATCTCGACCTAAGAGCGCAAGATCCCAGGGGAGACCCCGTGGAGCGCTTATTGACATACCCCCTTAGCTCGGACCCTCAGAAAATGGTGCAGATAGGAGCCCAGCTCCCGGAAGATAAGCGGGCTCGCTTGCTAGATTTCCTTCGGACGAACGCTGATGTGTTCGCCTGGTCTGCTGCAGACATGCCAGGTATCCCTTCGGAGGTTATCACCCACTAACTGAAGATTGATCCAAGGTGCCGCCCAGTCTGCCAGAAGAAGAGAAGTTTTGCTGTAGAAAGACAGAAGGCCATCAATGAGGAAGTGGAAAAGCTTCTCACCGCTGGCTTTGTACGAGAATTATAGTATCCCAGTTGGCTGGCGAACGTGGTAATGGTGAAGAAGAGCAACGGCAAGTGGAGGATCTATGTGGACTATATCGACCTTAACCGAGCTTGCCCAAAGGACAGTTTTCCCCTTCCTAAGATCGACCAGCTCGTGGACACTACCTCGAGGCATCACCTCCTCTCTTTTATGGACACTTTCTCTGGGTACAACCAGATCCGTATACACCTGGAGGACGAGGAGCACACCACCTTCGTCACCGATCGTGGGACCTATTGCTATAAAATGATGCCATTTAGCCTCAAGAATGCAGGTGCCACGTACCAACGTCTGGTCAACAAGGTCTTTAAAGACCAAATTGGCCGTAACATGCAGGTGTACGTGGACGACATGCTGGTGATGAGCAAGCCAACTTCAGACCACATTGGCGACCTGGTGGAGACCTTCAGTAACCTCCATCTTCACCAAATGAAGTTGAATCCAACGAAGAGCGCTTTCGACGTATCCACTGGGAAGTTCCTGGGCTTCATGGTGATCTAAAGAGGGATAGAGGCTAACCCGAAGAAGGTTCATGCGATCCTAGACATGAAGCAGCCCACCTCCAAGAAGCAAGTGCAGCGACTTACCGGTCAGATAGCCGCCTTAAGCCGATTTATCTCAAGGTCTACTGACCACTGCTAGCCCTTCTTCAAGGCGCTGAGGAAGATGCACAACTTTGCTTGGATGAAGGAGTGCCAGGAGGTGTTTGAAGAGCTGAAGAAGACATTGGCGTCGCCGCCATTGCTTTCCCGGTCGGAGGAAGGAGAGGAGCTCCTCCTATACCTGGCGGTCACACCGAAGGTCGTCAGTTCAGTCTTGGTTCGGACGGATGATAGAGGGACACAGAGGCCGGTGTATTACATGAGCAAACTCCTTCGCGATGTGGAGCTCAGGTATTCTCGATCTGAGAAACTGATTTTTATGCTAATCATGTCCGCCCAGCATCTCAGGCCTTATTTCCAAGCACATCCCATTGCGGTCCTGATGGATCAACCACTGAAAGTGGTGCTCAGCTGACCTGACACGTCTGGATGCCTGGCAAGGTGGGCACTCAAGCTCAGCGAGTTTGACATCACCTACCGGCTGAGGTCAGCCATGAAGGCACAGGTACTCGCTGATTTCTTGGTTGAGTGTACAGGCCTGGGCGAGGGGCCGGAAGAGAGACCCCAAGACCGGTAGCCAGAGCCTGGACCGGAGGAAGACATCTGGATCCTTCATGTGGATGGAGCCTCGAACTCTGGTGGGAGTGGAGCCAGACTCATCCTTGTCAACGATGAAGGGGTCATCGCCGAGTGTGCACTCCACTTCCAGTTCGCCGCCACCAATAACCAGGTGGAGTACGAAGCACTCCTCGCGGGGCTAAGAGTATCCCGCGAGCTGGGCGTGGCCTGCCTTAGGGTCTTCACCGACTCGCAGCTAGAGGCCGGGCAGGTCTCGGGGGAGTACGAGGCACGGGATCCACAAATGGCGAGGTACCTGGAGCTCGTAAGAACGAGCGCGGCAGGTTTTAGGCACTTCAGCATCTCTCATATTCCTCGTGGGGAAAATGCTCACGCAAACGCCCTCTCCCACTTGGCAACCCTACCGGACTCATCACTAGGCCATGCTTACATCGAGCATCTTAAAACCCCGAGCTATGAGACACCCATGGAGGTCCAACAGTCAACTCAAAGTCCAGATGGATGGACAAGTACATCGAGTACATCACCAACAGCACCTTGCCAGAGGATCGCATGGCGGCCGACCTTATTAAGAGGAAGGCCGCACATTTCGTGTTGATGGATGGGCTACTGTATCGGAGGTCCTACTCCTACGCACTCCTCAAGTGTCTGAGACCCTTCGAAGCCGCCCTTATGCTCCAGGAGATCCATGAGGGCATCTGTGGGAACCTTGTGGGGGGCAGAACGCTGGCGTATAAGGCCCTCCGTCATGGCTATTTATGGGAAATGATGAGGGAAGACGTAGCTGACTTCGTGAAAAGGTGTGACCGATGTCAGCGACACACTGTGGTGCAACGTCAACCTACCATTTCGCTCTCCCAGCTCTCCACCCCATGGCCGTTCGCTCAGTGGGGCATGGATCTCCTCGGGCCTTTTCTCCCTGTGTCCGGGTAATAGAAGTTCCTGATTGTGGCTATCGACTACTTCACAAAGTGAGTCGAGGCTAAGCCCTTGGCCCGGATCATGGAAGTAAATGTTACCAAGTTCCTTTGGAAGTTAATTATCTACCATTTCAGTTTGCCCCACACCATCATCACCGACAATGGATGCCAGTTTGACTATCGGGAGTTCAAGGAGTTTTGCGGCGGCCTCGAAATCCATCATCGTTTCACCTCGGTGGCGCATCCTCAGACAAATGGAGAAGCCAAGGTAACAAACAGAACCATCCTACAAGGCCTTCGGACAAGGCTGGACCAGGCAAAGGGGAGGTGGGCGGAAGAGACCTGTGGGTGTACCACACTACTCCAAGGACGGCCACAGATGAGACCCCCTTCAACCTCGTCTTCAGGGCGGAAGTGGTTATTTCAATACAGCTCAGCCTGCCGACCTTGTGCATGGAGCAATACGACGAGGCAGAGAACCTGACGCGGCTGCTACTGAACCTGGACCTCCTTGAAGAAACGAGGGATAGGGCCCAAGTTTGGATGGCAGCCTATCGGCAACGAGTGGCCAGATACTACAATTCCAGGTTGCGACCAAAATCCTTTTGCCAGGGAGACTTAGTGCTGCGTCGCACTGAAGCTTCCCAGCCGCGAGAGAGTGGTAAGCTCTCCCCAAATTGGGAAGGCCCTTATAGAGTGGCGGAGGCACTTTTCCACGAGGCATACTACCTGGAGGAGCTAGGCGGAGTCCGGTTCCCACGAACATGGAACGCCTCAAACTTGAGGATGTATTACCAATAATGTAAGACTCCTTAAACTTCAACAACAAAATCTTTTTTCACCAAATGCCTATTCTCGTCTCGTAGGATAATCGCCATCTAGCTCTAGGTTCGGTGAGCATGGGCATGGTGAAAGATCCGCGAAGGTGTGAAGTCCCCTCTCATAAAAATCCTGGAGTTCAGTCCGGAATGCTGCACAAAATGAAGTTTCGACATGCGACCTCAGAGTTCAGTTCGGAGGAGGTCCCAGAGACTTAGGTCCTGGCCCTACAAAATCTCGAAGAACAGCTCGGTAGGTCGTGCAAGGCTCAACTCCAGCCTGCAGCCCCGGGGTTCAGTCCGAAAGTTTGCATGGAACCTGGTTCCAAAGCGATGTCCCGAACCTCGATCTGAAAGGTGGAGCAGAACCCAGTTCGCTCACGAAATCCTGGAGTTCAGCCCGGAATGCACCACGGGACTCAGTCCCGGTGGCTGGCGCCGGGGTTCGGTCCGAAAGATGCATAAAAAAAAAAGGAGAAACAGCAAAGTGTTGGAAAGGGATTTTCATTCCTATTAAAAGTTTTCTTATAAAAGAGGGCCCCGACAGGCCGGGTGACCCAAAGAAACAAGAAATGAGTTCATGAAAAAACAAAACAAAAGAAGCTGCATGGCTACTTTGTTGCAGTCGCATCATCCTCCGGCTGGGGGGTACCCTTGTCGCCGGTGGCATTGTCGGAATGCCATTCGGGGACCGCCGCCTCGGCACCCTCTGCAATTGAAGCTCCCTCACTGGGCTCCTCCCTCCGGCTGCCGAGGATGACTCCGCTGAGATCGAGCTTGGGGAAGAAGGAACTCACCTTCTCCCGGCACACCTCGAAGCCCTTCAGGAAAGAGTCGACGGCCGCCTCGTGCAGCTCTGCCCTGAACTCCTCCAGTGCCCGGAACTTTGGCACTGCCTCCTGTGCCTCCCTCTTGGACACCTCCAGTAGCTCGTTGATGTAGGAGTTCTTCTCCTTAGCTGCGCTAAGCTCCTGGAGGACTTCCTCGACCCGACGCTCCAACGACCGGGATTGAGCCCTGAGGCATGTCGCCTCTGCCACGTCGTCCTCGGCACGACGTTGGTTTGAGATCCTCTCCTCGGATAGAGAGGTCTCCAACTCCCTCACGCGCTCCTCGGCGTGACCCAGGTCCACTCAGAGGGCATGGTTGTTCTCCTGCAGCTCGACCCCCTTCTCCATGAGGTCCTTCATGTTAGCTACGAGTTTGTCGAGCCTCTTTTCCTTCTCGGCATCTTTCTTGGCGTAGCTGGAGAGGAAGTTCCTCAATAGCAGCACGTCGATCCCGATCTGCGTCAGATAGAGGACGGGATGTTAAAAAGATCCAACTGGAACATTAAAAGAGGAGAGCTCGGAGCTTACCGTGAAAAGCAGAGGGAGGATCCCAAGAAGCACATCGGTGTAATCACGACTGCCCCTCAAACGGTGGTCTCGGGGCATGCTCGCGAACTCCATCATCCTCTCAACGAGCCCTTGATCGTGGATGACGAAGGAGCTGGCGTTGAGTCCCGGGGGCGGAGGGTGAAAGTCAGCAGCAGGCTGGGTTGCTGTCCCTCCGCTGGGCGGTGTGGCCGCTGGTGGGACTGCTGTCACCCTGGTAGCCACCGTGGAGATGATCGGCATGGCGACCAGAACAAGAATCGCCCGAGGGGGTTCCGACCTCCTCTCTTCCTCGACCCTATCGAGATCGATGATGGGGACATCAGGCGCACGAGACTGAGGCGACCTGGGAGCAGGAACCGTTGCCCCGGGGCCAGTAGCAGCAGGAGTGGGCGCGGGCCCCTGGCTCGCCTCAGTACGAGCCCTCTTTGCTGGACCCTCCTGGGTCCCCTCATGGCGTCCCTCTTCCAGACGCCCTCCATTAAGCTTTCAACGGATAATTTCATACCTGGAGGAAAGAAACAGTTAGGCCAGTTTGAAAGAAAAGAAGCGCAGAGCAGAAAACACGGGGGTGAAAGAAAAAGATCCGAGGCCTCACCCAACTCCCAGATGGGATTGATTCCTGCCTCGAATAAATTTGCTCCGAGAGCAGAACATCGAGAGCTGGGACCACGTCACCCAGCATCTGCGTGTACACCTCTTGGTCTGCTAGCTCAACCTAGGAGTTACGGTTCGGGGACCGGTCTGGCTCACTCCAGGCCCAGTCGACATCCTCAACTGAGGCGAAGAAAAAGCGGTTCTTCCAACCCTTGATCGAAATGAGAAGGTCGAACCTAAGGCACCTAGGTCGGGATGAAAGATACCACCAGCCATCATCGGTAGAATAGCGCTTCAGGATAAAGAGGGCCCTGAACAGTGAAAAACGAGCAACAAACCCATAAAATGACAAAAAATGATGAAGGTGAAGATGACCCAGATGGCATTGGGATCCAACTGGGCCAGGACAAGGCAAAAATGACTGAGAAAGGAAAGGAATAAAGGATGAAAGGGAAAACGGAGACCCCCGATAAGGAAGTCCTCGTAGAAGGCGACCCTCCCAGGGCCACTCGAGGTTACTCGGTCTCTAGGTCCTGGGAGTGAAAGATGGATTGACTCTGGGACCTCGTAGGTATCCCGGATCCAGGAAAGGTCGTCTCCGGTCATCGTCGAGGCGTAACCGGAGGGACCAGAAGAGACCTCCGCCACCGAAGGAGGAAGAGAAGAAATGGGACGTGCGGAAACTATAGGGAGAGACCTAGGACCCCTAGGGATTCCTATGGTCATGGCCCCTGGCTAGAGCTGCCTCCGGACCTCAACCGGAACCTCTTCCCCCTATGAGGAGGAAGACAATGGAGTCCTCAGCCAGGAAGGACCGGCCTCATCCGAGTTCGAAGAAACGTGACGGCGACGTGCCATCGAGGAAGGAGAAGCAAGAAGGGGATGGTCTCGGAGTAACACAGAGTCGGGAGATAGAAGAAGAAAGGAAAATGTCGTAGGCACTCACCAGGATGTTTTGAAACTGAAGGATTGGCAACCCCTAGGAGATGAAGAGAGAGCGCTGCAACTACCGGCGATATGTGAGAAAGCCGAGAGACCTCATTTCCGAAAAGTCCACCTCCTTTTAAAACTCAATCAACAGCAGCTGTACGCCTCTTTCCATCCCGGGCCATCAGATGACCGCCATGTGGAGGCATGCCTGACATCGACGCTTCGGTCCGATGGAAATTGCCTTGGTTTCGAAATGGCGTATTAATGGCCCGTCAGACACGCGCACGTGGCAGCCTCCCACAGGGTCTCAAACGCAATAGAAGCGGTGGCAGCCATCATGACAATTATGGCACGAGATTTTTGCCTTTTTCATGTCATCTCCGCATTAACTCCCCATGCCCCAAGCCGCGATGTTTCGATAGGACCTGGGAATGGGGGGCAACTGATATGGCTACATTGTTGACGTGAAACGTGTGTCAGATCCAGCTGGATGCCATCGGTGCGACATGAATTTTTCTTTCAAAATTCCCTGCTCGGGAAGTGGCGCTCCTGCTCTTTTGCCAGGTGGCACCCCAAGACGGGTCCACCTCTACCAAGGTCAAGCCAGGCTCTCCTGCTCCTTCGCCAGGTGGCACCCCAAGATGGGTCCACCTCGCCTGAAGTCGAGCCTTTCTTTTCCATTTCGCCAGGTGTCCACCCAGGAGGGGTCCACCTCGGTCGAAGTCAGCAGTCCCTGCTCCCTCGCCAGGTGGCACCCCAAGATGGGTCCACCTCTGCTGAGGTCGAGCCGGGCTCTCCTGCTCCTTCACCAAGTGGCACCCCAAGACGGGTCCACCTCGCCGAAGTCGAGCCTTTCTCCGCCACTTCGCCAGGTGTCCACCCAGGAGGGGTCCACCTCGGTCGAAGCTGGCAGCCCCTGCTCCCTCGCCAGGTGGCACCCCAAGACGGGTCCACCTCTGCCGAGGTCGAGCCGGGCCCTCCTGCTCACTCGCCAGGTGGCACCCCAAGACGGGTCTGCCTCTGCTAAGGTCGAGCCAGGCTCCCTGCTCCTTCGCCAGATGGCACCCCAAAACGGGTCCACCTCGGTCGAAGTCGAGCCATTCTCTGCCACTTCACCAGGTGTCCATCCAGGAGGGATCCACCTCGGCTAAAGCTGGCAACCCCTGCTCCCTCGCTAGGTGGCACCCCGAGACAGGTCCACCTCTGTCGAGGTCAAGCCAAGCTCTCCTGCTCCTTCGCCAGGTGGCATCCCAGGACGGGTCCACCTCGCCCGAAGTCGAGCCTTTCTCTGCCACTTCGCCAGGTGTCCACCTAGGACGGGCTCACCTCAGCCGAAGCTGGCAGCCCCTGCTCCCTCGCTAGGTGGCACCCCAAGACGGGTCCACCTGTACCGAGGTCAAGCCGGGCTCTCCTGCTCCTTCGCCAGGTGGCACCCGAAGACGGGTCCACCTCGTCGAAGTCGAGCCTTTCTCTGCCACTTCGCTAGGTGTCCACCCAAGAGGGGTCCACCTCGGCCGAAGCTAGCAACACCTGCTCCCTCGCCAGGTGGCATCCCAAGATGGGTCCACCTCTGTCGAGGTCGAGCCAGGCCCTCCTGCTCCTTCACCAGGTGGAACCCCAAGACGGGTCCACCTCGATCGAAGTTAAGCCTTTCTCTGCCACTTCGCCAAGTGTCCACCCAAGAGGGGTCCACCTCGGCCGAAGTCGACAGCCCTTGCTTCCTCGCCAGGTGGCACCCCAAGACGGGTCCATCTCTATCGAGGTCGAGCCGGGCTCTCCTGCTCCTTCGCCATGTGGCACCCCAAGATGGGTCCACCTCGTCGAAGTTGAGCCTTTCTCTGCCACTTCGCCAGGTATCCACCAAAGAGGGGTCCACCTCGGCTGAAGCTGGTAGCCCCTGCTCTCTCGCCAGGTGGCACCCCAAGACGGGTCCACCTTTACCGAGGTCGAGCCGGGCTCTCCTGCTCCTTCGCCAGGTGGCACCCCAAGATGGGTCCACCTCACCGAAGTCAAGCCTTTCTCTGCCACTTCGCTATGTGTCCACCCAGGAGGGGTCCACCTCGGCCGAAGCTGGCAGCCCCTGCTCCCTCACTAGGTGGCACCCCAAGACGGGTCCACCTTTGTCGAGGTCGAGCCGGGCCATCCTGCTCCTTCACCAGGTGGCACCCCAAGACAGGTCCACCTCACCCGAAGTCGAGTCTTTCTCTGCCACTTCACCAGGTGTCCACCCAGGAAGGATCCACCTCGACCGAAGCTGGGAGACCCTGCTCCCTCGCCAGGTGGCACCCCAAGATGGGTCCATCTCTGTCGAGGTCGAGCTGGGCCCTCCTGCTCCTTCACCAGGTGACACCCCAAGATGGGTCCACCTCGGCCGAAGCCGAGCCTTTCTCTTCCATTTCGCCAGGTGTCCACCCAGGAGGGGTCCACCTCGGCCGAAGCTGGCAGCCCCTGCTCCCTCGCCAGGTGGCACCCCAAGATGGGTCCACCTCTGCCGAGTTCAAGCCGGGCCCTTCTGCTCCATCACCAGGTGGCACCCCCTGATGGGTCCACCTCGATCGAAGTCAGCCTTGCTCTGCAAAGCTTCGGGGAGGCAGAGGCATGGGACGCGAGGTCACCACTAGAATTGGCATGCATTGTGTCCCATACAGGGTACCGATACGGCCCGCAATGATGCGCGGAACCTCGTTTACATTAGTTAAGCAGGGCCCCACGATCGAGAAATTAAATCCTTACGGTTAGGAGCTTGGAATGCTAGAAATCCACCGTCAACACCCCGAAGGGAAGGCTCCCGTACTCGGCTCGAGGTCTCGCCAGATTCTTCCTTTCGTGATACACGGCGGATGAGGCGTGCCGACCACTTAACTCCTGGATTTGAAGGAGAAGGGGGGAGGATCCATAGATCTCCAAGAGTCTCCGGGGAGGGGACGGCGGTTGAAGGCGGTCTGGCAGTATAAAAGGGATGGTAAAAGCGGATGGAAAGGTAAGCCGAAAAGAGGGAAGAATACTGAGAGAACAATCCTGGGACCCCCAGAAGTCCTCGGGCGCAAGCTCGGTAGACCCAGCGCAGGAAGCCGGGCTTTAATCCCTCTCTCCCTCACACTTATTTCATCTAAATTTTCTATAAGCACGGGAATCCTTCGGAAACCCGCCTTAGTGGACCTGTTCCATCTTGCCACTCTCTAACTTGATCGTCGGAGTGCCCCCACCAAAATCCCCGGCCCGGGTCTCTGACCTTGTTTTGCAGGACCGGAGGCTTGGAGATCTCAAGGTAGGAGAGTCCGAGAACCGGTGCCAGCTCACAAGCTATAGACCACCACGGTAAGATCGGCAACATATATAAGTATCTAGTTTTGATCAAATTTCAATCATACAAAGATAAGGTCTGGTGCGATGTGTTACTAATGAAAGTAGGTAGCATCATTCTTGACAGATCTTGGCTCTTCGATCAGGATGCCACTCTTTATGGTTGATCCAATACCTGCACATTCATGAGCCAGAGAAAAAAAGATTACTATTTACCCTTCACCTCCCAAAACTACCAAGAGAGTTGTAGAAGGTAATCCTAATATCCAAATAAAGAAGAAAAGCCTATACATAATCAATACTAAGGAGTTTAAAAATGAACTGAATGATGGCTCTCTAGTTTGGGTTCTAGCAGTCAAAGAATCTAGCAATGATATCACTCATTTGCACCAATATTCCCAGGAAATACTCACCCTCTTTGATGAGTTTAAAGATATTTTTCTCGAAGACCTTCTAGACCATTTGCCCCTGATACGAGATATCCAGTACACTATTGACCTAGTTCCAGGAGCCTCCCTTCCAAATCTTCCTCACTATCATTTTAACCCTACTGAGCATGCAGAGTTGCAGAGATAAGTTATCGAGCTCCTTAAAAAGGGTTTTGTAAGAGAGAGCCTGAGTCCTAGCACAGTCCCCACACTCCTGACCCCAAAGAAAGATGGCACTTGAAGGATGTGCATGAATAGCCATGCAATAAATAAAATAACTATAAAATATCAATTTTTCATTCCTAGATTAGATGATATGATTGACATGATATCCTAAGCTAGTACCTTTTCTAAAATTGATTTGAAGAGTGGATATCATCAGATTAGGATTAGACCTGGTGATGAATAGAAGACCGCCTTTAAAACTAAAGATGGTTTGTATGAATGGTTGGTCATGCCATTTGGTCTTTCCAATGCCTCGAGTACCTTCATGAGAGTTATGACTCAAGTACTACAATCGTTTATTGGTTCATTTATGGTTGTGTACTTTGACGATATCCTAATTTATAGCCGGACCAATTAAGACCATCTAGATCACCTACAACAAGTTCGTCAAGTCTTGAGGACCGAAAGCCTCTATTGGAATCTAAAGAAGTGTGATTTTCTGACAAGTCGAATAATTTTCTTAGAATTTATAGTAACCCCTGATGGTTTGGTGGTGGACTATGAGAAGGTTCGTGCTATATCTAAGTGACTTGTACCCCAAAATATGTATAAAGTTCAAAACTTGCATGGCCTCGCAACTTTTTATAGGAGGTTTATTAGAGGTTTCAGCACCATCATAGCTCCGATCACTGATTGTATATGAAAAGGGAGCTTTGAATGGACTAGAGCTGCTGAATGAGCTTTTCAGGAATTAAAGGAAAGAATGATCCACACTCTAGTTTTGCGATTACTAGATTTTTCAAAAATTTTTGAAGTTGCATGTGATGTATCTATAATGAAAATTGATGAAGTCCTAAGTCAGGAAGGACATCCTGTCGCTTTCTTTAGTGAAAAACTCAATGACTCCAAGTACAGGTATTCCATCTATGATAAAGAATTCTATATCGTGGTCCAAGCCCTTAAGTTTTGGAGGCATTATCTACTTCCATAAGAATGTATCCTGTATTCGGACCATAAGGCTCTCAAGTTTCTCAATTCATAAAAAAATTAAGTCTGAGACATGGAAAGTGGATTGAGTTCCTTCAAGCCAATACCTTCATGATAAGGCACAAAGCAGGTGTAGACAACAAGGCTATCGATGCACTTTTGAAAGGTGGACCTATTAACAGTAGAAACTACTGAGCCAGTTTTGGTTGCTAATGCATTTTCTCTTAGGATGAGCCTTTTATCAGTAGTAAGTGTGAGAGTTGTTAGCTTTGAATAGTTAAAAGAAGAGTATAATGAATGCCCGGACTTCAAGAATATTGTTACCTCCCTAAGACAAGAACCGTATAGAGAGTTTAGTGAGTATACCCTTCAGAATGATTATCTTTTTGAGAATAATAGGTTGTGTATCCCATAGACTTTAGTGAGAGATTTTTTAATTTGGAAAATATATGTAGGAGGATTATCTAGGTATTTTAGAAGAAACAAAATAATAGATGCCCTAGAGGCCCAATTTTACTGGCCTAGCTTGAAGCGCGATGTATCCTGTATTGTTGCACACTACCGAACTTGTGCCTTGGCTAAACAACAAAAATAAAATACTGGATTATACATCCTACTACCTATACCTGACTATCCGTTACAAGATGTGAGCATGGACTTTATTTTAGGATTGCCCTAAACAGTTAAGAAAAATGATCCAATTTGTACAGTAGTAAATAGGTTTTCCAAGATGGCCCATTTCTTACCATGCCCCAAGATCTCTGATGCTTCTAGAGTTGCTCACCTATATTTTGATGGGATTGTTAGATTACATGGATTGCCAAAATTTATTATGTCAGATAGGAATGTTCAATTCACTAGCTACTTTTGGAAATTCCTATAACACTTAATGGAGACAAAACTAAAATTTTTATCTGCTTATCATCCATAAATAGATGGACAAACTGAAGTCGTAAATAGAAGTTTAAGAGATTTACTTCGGTGTTGGTAGGAGAGCACGTTAAAAATTAGGATTTACTTTTATCTTGAGCCGAGTTTGCATATAATAGTTCAGTAAATAGGTCATTGGTATGAGTCCATTTGAAGTTGTACATGGTTATCGTCCTAATAAACTAGTAGACTTAATCCCATTATCTATGCATGCTAGAGTCTTAGAGTTAGCATTATCCTTTGCAGAGCATATTAGGAGTCTGCACGAAGATATCAGTGATAAAATTAATATAAGTATTCAAATATATAAACGATTAGTAGATTCTCATTGATGAGTTAAGAATTTTGCTGAGGGTGATCATGTCATGATTAGGATCAGATATGAACAATTTTTACCAGGAACCATTCAGAAATTACATGTCGAGGAGCAGGCCCATTCAGAATTTTAAAGAAAGTTGGACTGAATGCATATGTTATTGATCTACCTTCTGATTATGGGATTAGTTCTACTTCAATGTATCAAATCTAATTGAATATAAAGACCGGCATTGATACTTAACGATCTATTTGAGCATGTACCTTTCTTTGAGAGTGACCCTCCTTTTGAGTGTCCATAAGCCCAAATGAGAGAAAAGCATGATATGATCGAACGTATCCTGGATGAGCAGATCAAGTCCACAAGGGGTCGAAATTACCATCGCTATCTGGTCCACTAGCGAGGTAGGCCGGAGTCAAATGATTCCTAGATTACTGGAGAGGAGTTGCAGAGAATTGATCTAGATCTATTTGAGTTCCTCCAGGAAAATATTGAGCCTGATTCGATGAAGTCAAGTTCTCCCCACCCCAAGAGAAATTGATAGGGACATCATCCGATATGATTTCTGATGTATGGCTAGCACTATTCTTGATGCAGATGGATATAATTTTTAGATATATTTATGGAAGTATAGGGTATGGAATATCTTATTAATCTTTATCTTCGACTCATGCATGAATCTTAGGAAATGAACTGAATTGGATCAAAGTTTTTTTAGGATTAGATTATTTTGAAGATTAGTTTGTTTTAGAATTTATTTTTATTTTGTGAACTTGTTAGGATCGGAGTCTCTCAATTTGTTGAGATTAGTTCCGGTTGTTTGGAATTTAAATCTATTTAAAAGGGTTGATGAAGAGGACATCGACATTTGGAATGAAATCTTAAAACATTTCTCTTTATCCCTAAGTTCTTCGTCTCTCCCCTCTCCTCTTTTTTTCTCCTACTTCTCTCCCCTTCCCTCTGCTCTTCTTCCCTCTCCTCTATTTCTTTAAAATCCCAAAGCCATCCTCTCTATTTCTTTAATAAGCCTGAGACCACCCTCCCACCACCATCAAGCCCTCTTCCATCAAGCACCAAGCACCATTAGCCTCCTTCACGACTGATTGCCACTCTGCTAGTAACTCGCCATCGCCGTCGGCCATCTCACCTTTGCCCTCGCCTCCCATCGAAAACCTACATCCAACTGCCACCATCGCTTGGCCACGTCTCATCCTCCACCTTCCGCCACCCACACGCATCTCCACTATCCTTCGGTGCTACCATCCTTCTGACATAGCCAGCATCATCCGTCTCCATTGCTCATGCCTTCCCCATCTTCAATGATCCTGCTGATCTTCCATGCCCGTTTCATCGTCGGCGACATCACCGAACCCTCTCTGTTCACCCCTGCTATAGCTGAGCCACCCCATCATCTCCTTCGTCTCTGGTGAGTTTTGCTCCATTCACAGCATTCATCATCGAGTATTGAGAAATCCTGTTCAGCCTTCCTTTGGTTGGCACCTGCAACCGTGAGATGCCCTTCTTGCACAAATATGAAAGCAAGAAAGGAAGCCCCACACGGATCTCAAAGCTACCTCCAAAGATCACTACATAGATCTATGAGTATGAACTTCAGAGTAGATTAATTTTATACACATATCTCAAAGTGAATTTCAATTTTGATTGTCGGCTTCTAGCATTGGGATTATTGGGTTGAATTGGCTCCCTTTACTACTTGGTTATTTTACTTTGATTTGCTTTATAATTGTGATTTGCTGACCCTCTTGTATTTGGTGATTTTGATTCGACAGCTTCTAACTTACTTCACCTGTGAACCACTGGCCTGATATTTTGACCACCTCCAGGACGATCTCCCTCTTCCAAGAATCATGATGTTCTGTGTTTCGAATGAGAACTCATCAATAATTAGCATGGGTATTGATCAAATGCTAGAATTATATTAATTTTCTATCTTTAATTTAGTTAAATCCGACTTAATTGAAATTGACTAGTCCTAACTTAGTGGTCATTTCTTAATGAACAATGGTCCAACCTCTTGAAATATTGACTATATGTGCCAATCAGATCGTTTTCTAGATCGGACCTTAATTTTGACCGACCCTTTTTTAGTTTAATTCTTACTTGCTTTGGTTGTCTATTAATATTGTGTTTAATTACTTAATTAATTTATTCGCTGATCTCACTAGAGGGTCTTTAGGTCTAGAAATTGTTGGTCCATCCCGCATCATATAGTCAGAGGGACTAGAAGAGTAAAGTAAATGGTTGGCGATCCATAATTATGTCATTTGTAATTGAATGTGCATATTAATATGATGTGCATTTTATTTTATCGTGAGCTGGTTATTCTATGATGTATGATTTGTGTATGTTTGTAATTTATTATTATCATATTTATGCATATATTAGAAGTGATGATAACTTACTGAGCCTTTATAGCTCATCCTTATTTTTATATCTTTGTTACAGATCTGGAAGATCAATCGGGCTTTGGAACCATATAGTAAGAAACTAGGGTTTAGGTGTTAATCCCTTAGTTTATGATTTATCTTAAATTTTAGTTGAATTTTATTACCTATTAACCTTGATAAAAAATTCTAGAATTAAATAAATAATTAGTAAATTTATTTTCTATCACTATCTGATTATTGGTTAGTAAGGTAGGCCTTGCATATTCGATGTGATTAAATCCTAAGGATATGCGGCCATCTATCATACACTTGGCTCGGGCATTGGACCGGGGCATGATAGTATCCATCCTTTAGTCAACAATAAAAATAAGTTAAGGATTTCTTATCTCAACTTCTGTTGTACTGAGAGCATTTCAAGAGGATCATCATTGGAAAGTGGGATTGAATGGAGATCTTTCTCACTATTTTCTTGATTGATTTGGATAAAGGTCTTTTTTTTAGTATCAATATGTTGATGTACCTCTCAAAGCTTGATAAGCTGACTATGCTAGAGTGGCTTTTAGACTTCTTAAGGGTCTTCAAGAAACTAACCGATGATTTTAGAAGTAGGCTCAATCAGTTTCTTGATCTACAAAAGAAGTCCTCGATATTAGAAAAATTGGTGGGATTTTTCTAATAGAGAACCCTCCGATACTTTTGTTAGCTTAGAGAAGAAGAGCAGTAAGAAAAAAATGAAGAAAGAGTATGAGCTCGAATGATTCTCCTAGAGTTCTCCTTGGCCTTTTATTTATAAAAATTTAGGATCGAGTTGGTTAGGGAGTTATAACCATTTATGATATGGTTACACTGTTAAGAACGTGGTTAAGTTGGTTAGGCTATTATGAGATTTATTTGTGAAGTCTTTATTAAGCATTCTATTATATTTCTTGATAAGTACTTTACTAACCTTGTCGTATAGCTTTAACGACTTTAAGACATATGTTTTATGTTAAATAAAATTATGAAACTTTGTACCTAGCTCAGCTATGTGGTCGGCATCTAATATCTGATGAGTAATTCAGCAACATATACTTCAAATAAGTGGTCGACTTCTGATCATCGGGTGCCCTGTGCCTCGAATAAATATTGGCTCCGGGTCACAAATTTTTTTACATATCAACAGTTACTTATGGCAGGTCATCTATCCTATAATAATATTTTTTAAAAAATATATATACTTGAAAATACTATCTAAAAAAAGAAAAATATACTTAAAAATTCATTTCACCCTCCACACTTCTACTGAAATTTATGCCTTATTTTCCTTTCATTTGGAAGGTTTGAGGCAGTATATTTACTCTTGGATAAGATCTTTACATGATAAAATGCAGGGAACGGAAACGTGCTTGAGCTGTCGGCAACGTGCTTGTTAGACGACAAAAAATCAACAACCAAGGCAAAGAAAAAATTAAGCCTGGTTTGATACATCTTCCAGCCCGTAGAAGTCCAGCTCTTTTCTGAGTTCTGTATTCTTGGATAATATTATTCAAGCTATAAACACATTAAGGTAGTGTTTGGTAACGGAATAGCCGGTTGGAATAAGGACTTATTCACGGTTAAAATGCCAAACAACCCAATTAACGAGGGAGAATTGGGATGGCTTTTTATTCCGGTCAACCGCCTCTTATTCACGAATTCTAATTTCATGGGTCCCCATGAAATTACGTTATTCGTGATTTGGTATTCCAAGGGCATTCATGTAAATTGTATTTTATGAAATTTATTTGATCATATTTTTTTAATAATATATTATTATCAAAATAACTAATAAATAATATTATTAATTAATATTACTTTTCTTAAAATTAATGCCTAAAATTATTTTTATTCATTTTTATTTGATAATAATTTTTTAAATAAAAATATTAACAATTTTATAATATTTTATTGGAGATAATCATATCTAAATTGATATTCCTATCCATGTTAACATGAAAATTTACCAACTTAAATATAATTTAATAAAAAAATAATTAACATTTTTTACAATATAATCTTCAAGGGTAATTTTGTCATTTTAATAAAATTCATCCACTATCCTCCAATAATAAAGCCTCTTATTCTCATGTCAACCAAACACAAATAGGAATAAGACTGTATTAATTGCATTGGAATAACCACCTTATTTCATACCTCCAACCAGACAGAAAACGAGAATACCAATTAATTCCCAGGAATTACAAACACCACCTAACTGATTAGCCCCCTTTCCTACTCATAAAAAGAAGCTATCCCTATTCCAGGATTAACTTTTTAACATCCAAACACTATCTAACTGATTAGCCTCCTTTTCTACTCATAAAAAAAACTATCCCTATTCCAGGATTAATTTTTCAACATCCAAAACATCACCTAACTGATTAGCCCTCTTTCCTCCTTCCCCCCAACTCTAAGGACAAATCCAACACATGCAAACAGCCTTATTGCCCTCCCAAACGTCTCCTTCCGTACCCACACGCTGCTCCCCTCCAAGAAAACGGTTCTCCAATCCACTACCAACTCCCGCCTCCAACGGTTCACATTGATGAAACCCACCAGGCTTCAATACGGCACCCGTCATTAAACCCCCATCACGTTATTCCCTCCGGTTCCACCGGTCTCATCTAGTTCGAACCCGGTCAATCCCGAACCCCTCCCCTCGCCACGTGTCACCCCATTGTCAGAATCCGATGCCCCCTCCTCTCTGCCTTCTCCGACCAATAAATACCATGGAGCCCAAAGATGTACCAAACGACACTCCAAGCCATATGGCACGGGGACATTGGCTTGGTTCGCGGCAAAGGTTGACGTAAACGACCGTTGTGACACGTCATTGCGAGTTTGGTAAGTGAATTGGGCCGTGAAGAGATCGCTCCACCCCTCCGCATGGCCCCCATCCATTCCCATCTTTATTTATTCGTGCGAATGAATAACCGTTGTTTGAGGAAAAGAGAAGGCGAGAGCTCTCTTCCCACCGATCGCGCCATCGATCCCATTCTTAACCGTAGCATTTCGGTTGGCACGCAATGGCGTCTCGGCCGGCACCCTTGCTGCTGCTGATAACGCTCCTGGCGTCGTCGTTCCGGCCCACCGCAGCCGGACAAGACTATTCCGATGCCCTCCGGAAGAGCATCCTGTTCTTCGAGGGCCAGCGCTCCGGCAAGCTCCCTCCCGACCAGCGCCTTTCCTGGCGGAGCGACTCCGCCCTCCACGACGGCGCCGCCGCCGGGGTAAGCACCGCACGATTTCCCGATCAGACGGCTGGAATTTGAAACAAACCCTCCTCCCTCCTAAGAACGCTCGCTCTACGTGGCTTTTAATCTACCTGTTAGAGTGTCGGTCGGCATGTTTTAACGTCGTCGGCGGTGCGGTGACCGCAGGTGGACTTAACGGGCGGGTACTACGACGCGGGGGACAACGTCAAGTTCGGCTTCCCGATGGCCTTCACGGCGACGCTGATGGCGTGGAGCATAATAGACTTCGGCAAGAACATGGGGCCCCAGCTGACGGAGGCCGTCAAGACCGTCAAATGGGCAACGGACTACCTCCTGAAGACGACGGCCGTCCCCGACGTCGTCTACGTCCAGGTGGGCGACGCCTTCCGCGACCACTCCTGCTGGGAGAGGCCTGAGGACATGGACACCCCCCGGACCGTCTACAAGGTCGACCGGGCCCACCCGGGCTCCGACGTCGCCGGCGAGACTGCTGCTGCCCTCGCCGCCGCCTCCATCGTCTTCCGCGACCGCGACCCTGCCTACTCCCGCCGCCTCCTTGACCGCGCCGTCTCCGTACGTCGCTTAACCAGAACCGGGTTTGATGATCTTTTCTCCGTTGTGCATCCACTTCTGATCAGGACCGTCCACATTGTTGATAGGTGTTCGAGTTTGCGGACAAGTACAGAGGGGCGTACAGTAGCAGCCTGCACGACGCGGTGTGCCCCTTCTACTGCGACTTCGATGGATACGAGGTGAGCTCTGATTTTTCCTTCACCTCGTTCAATCTGGACCGTTGAATCATAGATTAATGGAGTATGATGGTGCGGGTACAGGACGAGTTGCTGTGGGGGGCGGCGTGGCTCCACAAGGCGTCGCGGAAGCGGGAGTACCGAGAGTACATCAAGAGTAACGAGGTGGTGCTCCGCGCCGGCGACACCATTAACGAGTTCGGCTGGGATAACAAGCACGCCGGTATCAACGTCCTAATCTCCAAGGTAATTTTTAATTATAAAATTAAAATGTTTTAAATTTTGATACCGGTACTGCTGAACGCTGTCTCGTGTCTCAAGGAAGTTTTGACCGTTGCCTGGTTGTCAGTTTTTCGTTAAAATGGCAGGAATACCCTCGTTTATTCACTTTTATTACGATTAAGGACAGAGGATAGGTGTTCATTGTACTTATTTTCTGTGCGGTTTTTGCCTCTTTTGTGCAGCAAGTTTTGATGGGGAAGGATGATTACTTGCAATCGTTTAAGCTGAATGCGGATAGTTTTATCTGCTCCCTCCTCCCAGGAGTTTCTCCCCACCCTCAAATCCAGTATTCCCCAGGTTTATTTCGTTTTATCCTCTAAATTCTCTTTTAATTTCGTAATAACTTCCATCAAAGTCCTTGTAATTATTTTTTTTCCTTAAACAAAAATTTAAGGTGGACCTCTCTCTCTCTCTTTTTCTCTTTCTTTTTCTGGTAAACAGGTGGACTGCTGTTTAAAACGGGTGGGAGCAACATGCAGCATGTGACTTCGCTCTCCTTCCTTCTCCTGGCATATTCCAATTACCTCAGCCATGCCAATGGACGTGTGACATGTGGCACCACGTCTGCCACGCCAGCCCAGCTGAAGGCAGTGGCCAGGCGCCAGGTAGGATTTATTAATGTTTTTTTAAAAAAATTGTTATATTATTTTATAATTATAAAATTAAATATAAATACGCACGCGCGCAGGTGGATTATATATTGGGGGTTAATCCACTGGGGATGTCGTACATGGTAGGGTACGGGGGGAAGTACCCGCAGCGGATCCATCACCGGGCGAGCTCGCTGCCGTCGGTGAGGGACCACCCGGCCAAGATCTGGTGCGAAGCCGGGACGAAATACTACCTGAGCCCGGCGCCGAACCCCAACGTGCTCGTGGGGGCGGTGGTGGGGGGTCCCACCAACATCTCCGACGCCTTCCTGGACGCCCGCCCGGACTTCCAGCAGTCGGAACCCACCACCTACATCAACGCCCCCCTCCTCGGCCTCCTCGCCTACTTCTCCGCCCACCCCACCATCACCCTCTCCTCTAACTAGATAGATGGTGGGACAATCAATACCTTTCTTTCGTTGCTGTTGGATATATATATATATATATTTAGCGTTGACAAGGGAGAGGAGGAAAGTTGTGGACCAACTATGATCCAGGAGAGGTGTGCATTGATTGGTGGCCATGTTGGTGCCTTCATCGTTATCTATCGTAGCTCTCTGTCCTTTTTTCCTTTTTTTTTTTTTTTGTGTACTATTTACTGAAGGTGATTCGTTTATTGAACCAATGATTTCGCTTATCAGTTTATGATTTTTTATTTTTTTCTCGAATGTGTGTTTTATGTCCTTCGCAAATGGGTGTAGAAACTAAACTGGAAAAGGGGATTAGCCGGGTGGTTGGTAGGTGCTTACGGTCTCTCTTCGACTTCGTGTTCGAATCATGATTATATGGATGGTTCGGTTAAATTTAAATTTTTTTTTTGGAATACGTGATCAAATGATGAAAAAGTATTCTATTTCGATATTTTAGTGATGTCAGGCTGACATACTTAATATAAAATAAAAAGAGTATACGAAATATACGATTCATATCGAATATAATTCAATGAAGATGAGATCCGAAGGATAGCTACTGTTGTCGCTAGATCATCTAGACTGGAACTTCGGCGACGTCGGGCATCCTGCTCGCGGTTCACCATCGGATCGATAGCCACAAGCATCGAATTGGCACCCTCAGCAACCGATCTTTGCCATTGCTACCGTCGCCTTTGACTTCTTCTCCGTTCTGGATGAGATCATCTTGGATCTGATCGTAGTTGCTTTAATTTTGCTAGGTAGATCAATTTTGAAGAGGCGGCGACGGTGAGCAGATTCTTTGAAATAGATAGATCCCGGCAAGGCTCCGAGAGGTGGAGACTGCAAGGGCAGCAATCTCCTCACTGTCGGCCTGGCCCTTCTTGACAAGGTGGAGAGGGGGATCTCGAAGCCCATGTCGGTGAACAGGGCTTCGCCGTCCATCCACCAGATCCACTCCACCTCCAGGTGGGAGAGCATCAGACAGCGAATCAACGAGAGCTTGGCCCAGCACCTGGCGAGCTCCCGATCCAAGTGGATCTCCCTCGCCCGCTTCAGGTTCTCCAACGACACCGACGCCGACCTCCGCAGGCCCCGGATCATCCTCACCGGTAGATCCTGCCCTCCCTTCTCACGCGAGTGAGGCTACCATCGCCCGTGCCGTAGATCAGCTTCCCTGGGTCTTCTCCTTTCCCTTCCTTTTTTTTTTTTGAATTCTCCTTGAGGAAAACGTCGTCCCCTTCCTGGCGCACCAATTTGTTGCCGCTAGATCACCTGGACTGGAACTTCGGAGGCATCGGGCATCCCGCTCGCGCTTCTTCACAATCGGATCGATAGCCACAAGCATCGAATTGACACCCTCAGCAACCGATCTCTGCCATTGCTGTCGCCGCCTTTGACTTCTTCTCCGTTCTGGATGAGATCATCTTGGATCTGATCGCAGTTGCTTTAATTTTGCTAGGTAGATCAATTTTGAAGTGGTGGTGACGGTGAGCAGATTCTTTGAAATAGATAGATCCTGGCGAGGCTCCGAGAGGTGGAGATTTGCAAGGGTAGCGTTCTCCTCGCTGTCGGCCTGGCCCTTCTTGACAAGGCGGAGAGGGGGATCTCGAAGCCCATGCCGGTGAACAGGGCTTCGTCGTCCATCCACCAGATCCACTCCACCTCTAGGTGGGAGAGCATCAGGCAGCGAATCAATGAGAGCTTGGCCCAGCACCTGGCGAGCTCCCGATCCAAGTGGATCTCCCTCGCCCGCTTCAGGTTCTCCAACGACATCGACGCCGAGCTCCGCAAGCCCCGGATCATCCTCACTGGTAGATCTACCCTCCCTTCTCATGCGAGCGAGGCTACCATCGCCCGTGCCGTAGATCAGCTTCCCTAGGTCTTCTCCTTTCCCTTCCTTTTTTTTTTTTTGAATTCTCCTTGAGAAAAACGTCATCCCCTTCCTGGCGCGCCAATCTGTTGCCGCTAGATCACCTGGACTGGAACTTCGACGGTGTCGGGCATCCCGCTCGCGCTTATGATCCTGCTCTCGGGCATGGATTGGACACGTGCAAAAGACCCCGAACCGGATTTCCGGCGGGGAACACTCCGACGCTCAAGTCAGTGGGCGGTATAGGTATCAACAGAATGGAGAATTCAAAAATAGCATAAATGAAAAAGGAAGTGAGTAGTGTGGAGTGGCCTCAGACCTTGCTTACCCTTAGAGTGTCCCCTCTTTCCCTATTTATAGAGGTTGTTATAACCAAATATGGTTGAAGTGGTTGTAACTGAATAACCGAATAACCAAATATGGTTGTAATCGAATAACCAAATAACCAAATATGGTTATAACCAAATAACAGAATAATCGAAGTGGTTGTAATCGAATAATCGAAGTAGTTGTAACTGAATAACCGAATAACCGAATGTGGTTGTAACCAAATAACAGAATAACCAAAGTGGTTGTAACCGAATAACAGAATAACCGAAGCGGTTGGCCTCAGTGGGCCTTAGTAGGCCTTGGGCCTTTAATGAGCCTTGGGCTTTTAATGGGCCTGGATGAGAGAAACATAATAGCTACAATCGAGATTTATCCTCCCTCTTCTTTTCGTTGTATCAAAAAAAGGGGATAAGCTGGTCATCCGGTGAGGATTGGATTTTGAAAGGCAAGTCCAGCTAGCAGGAATGAAAGAGACAAAATGATTCCTCATGTGAGGCTATTGCTATAATGTGGTAGCCCCTTAGGCAATTATGCCGCCCAGGATTGCCACATGGGTGGGTTGTGTGGGGCTGTTGGATAGGGAGGATGGATTTAAGTGACCGATTTGGCCACCGTAATTTTATGTTGGCCGCAAAAATTCAATTTTCTATGGGAGGAATGGTTCTTGTTGGTGTAGAATTCCTTTTCCGACCGGACGAAGTTACTGGATCACAAGTCTGCTTCCTGGTTTACCTGCAAAATAGATTTCTGACCGGATTTCTTCCGGTGGGGACACTCTGATGCCTAAGTCAGAGGCAGGCTCCAGCCACAGAATGGAAAAGATTCTGAGGAGGATGAATGACGAGGAAAGGACTCTGAGATTTTCAGGATTATGTTCTGCCTTACCTGGAATGTCCCCTCTTACCAGTATTTATATTGGCTAGTCCGGTCTGTGGTTCCATTCTCTTTCCCGCGATTACGATTGGGGGAGTTAATTCATTCCTCTCCATTTGCAATTGTGGACAGTTATTAAATGGTTCCGGCCAGGCCGGAGATATTACTGTTGGAGTTAATAATCACGTGGCCATTTTGACATGTACTTTGGAGATAGTTAGACAGCCGATTATAACCGTTATCCTCCACGTTCATGGGGATTTGGGGCAGATCGGAGATCTATCTTCAGGCTTCTTTTTCAGGGGTATCCGTGGCTGGATCAGAGGGGTGCTTTCATCTTTAGATGTCTTCAGGACAGTACCTGTGGTTGATGCCGAAGATAATGTCTTCGGCATAGGCCGAAGACTATGTTTTCGGCCGGGGTCGAATATCATATGTTGATCCCTGGAATGATTTTAATGATCATAAAATATTGGAGCATGTATTTGATACTAACTCTTTACAAATTGTTTAAAAAGTTCTGCAGGGATTGGTTACCTTTGTTTAAAATGATTTTCAAATTTACTTAAGGGTAATTCAATTGAGTTTGTAAAAGCCCTAGCTTATGAATGCTGTAATCATGAAAAATGGGCTTAAAATTATGTAAGAATTATTAGATATGTAGATTAGCTTCTTTTTTATTCAATATTGAAGATTTTTAGGAAAGCTTGAAGCAATTTTTAAAGACTTGCAAGAGCTGACTCATGGTGGCATGGCATGGAGAAAGGTTCAAAGTTTCAGAACTAAGAGCCGACTTCCAATCCAAGAGCTGGCTCTTCCAGAACTATATTTTTTGAAGTTCTGAGAACTCGAGCCGACTCCTAGTCCAAGAGCCGACTCTAGGTATGTATGTTTTTGACTTGACTGAAAGCTAGAAGGCAAGAGCCGACTCTAGCCTGAAGAGTCGGCTCCCACAGAAGTTTGTTTTTGGCCTGTCTGAGACTTCGAGCCGATTCCTGGAGCTTGAGCCGGCTCGTGGAGCTATTTTCTGCACTCTAACAGCTAGTTGCTGAAATTGAAATTTGAACCCCAATTCGTCTCCAATAGCCATTCACGAATTCCAAGGCCCTACAACGGCCATATCTCATGGAAAACTATAAAGAAAATTATTTTTGAAGGATTAAACAATTATTAGAGCTTTATTATTGAATTTTCTTAAGAAATCAAAGAGCTTTCAAGTAACTTAACTACCTACCTCAAAGAGCATTCAAGTGGGATTCAAAGCTTCACCAACTCTACTCTATCACTGAATCTACTCATTGAAAAAAGGAAGAAGCAGCATTGAAGAGCATTGAAGAGCACTCAAGGCTTGACTTCATCTTGATCTACATTGGCAATACCAAAACAAATTTGGTTTGTTGTAGTTGCTTGATTACATTGTCTTTATCTTTATTTACTCTTTAAGAACAGCAAGGGGCTGTGTCTTAAGAGAGAGTTAAATATTTTTAGGTGAACCTTGTAAAATCTAAGTTGGGTTCTTGGTTTTTCCGGTTTAAAACTAAGTGTTTGGGTTTTCTTTAGTGATCCTATGTAAAACCAAAGGGAGTTAGGGTTTCTTTGGTGATCCCGGTAAAATCAAAGTATATAGGTTTGGATTGTGATCCTAGTAAAACAATCCGACTGTATTCCGGTTGGGGGATATAGTGGAAATCCCAAGTAATCCTTGGGTAGTGGACGTAGGAGCCAGTTGCTCCGAACCACTCTATTTCTTGGTATTTATGGTTGTACTTTTATTGCTTTATTGCTTTAGCTTATTTACTTCCGCTTTGCACACTTCACTTCTACACTAAAAGAATTTCAAAGTACACATACTTGTAAAAGTTCTTAATCCTAATTCACCCCCCTCTTGAAAAGCCACCTGGACAACAAGTGGTATCAGAGCAAAGTCTTTGAAAGTTAGTTAGAGTAAAGACATATGTCACATTCCATGAGCACTTCATTGGCCGAAGGTCAATCCACAAATAGACCATCACTTTTCACCAGAATTAATTACACTTATTGGAAGGCAAGAATGAAGATATACATTCAAGCCGTAAACTTTCACTTATGAAAAATTATCATGAAAGGACCTCACACACCCATAATTAAAGTTAATGATGTAGAGGTTCCCAAACCAGAAGAGGATTGGGACGAGAATGATATGAAATTAGCTGAATTGAATGCCAAAGCAATGAATTTATTATATTGTTCTTTGGATCTAAATGAGTTTAACAAAATTTTAACTTGCAATTCTGCTAAAGAAATCACACACGAAGGCACTTCTCAAGTTAAGATATAAAAAATCAATCTACTTGTACATAATTATGAGTTGTTTAAGATGGATCATAGTAAGACTATATCTGTAATGTATACTCGTTTTACTGATATTATAAATGATCTCAAGACTCTGGATAGAACTTATTCTAATACTGATCTTATCCAAAAAGTTCTAAGATCTTTGCCAGATAAGTGGGAAGCCAAAGTGATAGCAATTCAAGAAGCGAAAGACCTAAATACACTGCCTTTGGATGAACTACTTGGATCCTTGATCACACATGAATTGACTATGCAACAAAGGACTGAAGAAGATACAAAAAGAAAGAAGGCCATTGCATTTAAAGCTACTAAGGAAGATAAGATGAAGAATCTGATTCATCAGATGATGATGATCTTGGAAATGATGAAATTGTCCTAGTCATGAGGAAATTTAAAAGGTTTATGGGTAGAAGAAAAACAAACAGATGGAGAAATCATTATAGAAAAGATGATTTTGGAAAAGAAAAAGAAAGAGATAAAGAAAAATATAAAGAGAAAGATAAAGATCAAGTACCTATCTGCTACGGATACAAATATTTTGTTCTTAATAATGGAAAAGATAATCTTGGTAAATTTGATGCAAAATCTGATGAGGCTATTTTTCTTGGATATTCATTAAATAGTAAAGCCTATCGTGTTTTCAATAAAAGAACTTTGATTGTTGAAAAATCTGTTTATGTTGTTTTCAATGAATCTGACATTACATCTTCTAGAAATGAAAATTTTGGTGATGATGATACAGGTACATTAATGCATGGACTAAAGGACCTGACTCTTAAAGATAAACAATCAGGTCAACCACATGAAGAAGAAGTGAGTAAAAAGCATGATGATATACCTAAAGAATGAAGGTATATACAATCACATCCTAAAGAATTAATTATAGGAGACATATCTTAAGGTGTTAAAACTAGATCTGCACGTAGAGATACACATGATTTAATTGCTTTTGTTTCACATGTAGAACCACATAATATAGAAGAAGTCGAAACTGATCCTAATTGGATGTTAGCAATGCATGATGAATTAAACCAATTTATAAAAAATAATGTATGGACCCTAGTTGAAAGATCCAATGATCATCCTGTTATAGGCACTAAGTGGGTTTATAGAAATAAACTAGATGAAGATGAAAATGTAATTAGAAATAAGGCTAGACTGGTTGCACAAGGATATAATCAAGAAGAAGGAATAGATTTTGATGAAACTTATGCACCAGTAGCTAGATTAGAAGCCATTAGATTGTTACTAGCTTATGCATGCTTTATGAACTTTAAATTATTTCAAATGGATGTAAAGAGTGCATTTTTGAATAATTTTTTATCTGAAAAAGTTTTTGTCGAGCAACCTCCTGGTTTTATCGATCATACTTTTTCAAATCATGTTTTCAAATTGAATAAAGCTTTATATGGTCTGAAACAGGCACCTAGAGCCTAGTATGATAGACTAAGTAAATTTTTAATTGCAAATGAATTTGTAAGAGGTAGTGTTGACACCACACTGTTTATTCAAAGAAAGAAAATTATATTTTAGTTGTTCAAATATATGTTGATGACATTATCTTTGGATCTACTAATAAATCTTTGTGTCAAGACTTTGCTAAGCTAATGCAGGAGGAATTCGAAATGAGCTTGATGGGCGAATTGAGTTACTTTCTTGGACTTCAAATTAAACAAACTAAAGAAGGTATCCTGATCAACCAGGCCAAGTACATCAAAGAAATAATCAAGAAGTTTGGCATGGAATCAAGCAAGGTAAATGGAACACCAATGAGTCCTGCATGTAGACTAGACAAAGATGAGAATGGCACAAATGTTGATCAAAAATTATATCGAGGTATGATCGGATCATTACTTTATTTAACAGCTAGTAGACCTGATATATTATTTAGTGTTTGTATGTGTGCACACTTTCAATCTAATCCTAAAGAATCACACATCATGACTGTTAAGAGAATTATTAAATATCTAAAAGGTACATATAATTTAGGCTTATGGTATTCTAAGCACACATCACTAAAGTTAATTAGTTATTCTGATGCTGATTATGGAGGATGTAAAATAGATAGAAAGAGCACAAGTAGCACCTGTCAATTTCTATGTGTTAACTTGATTTCTTGGCACTATCGCAAATAGAACTCTATAGCTCTATCTACTGCTGAGGTAGAATATGTAGCTGCTGGGAGCTGTTGTGCTCAAGTGTTGTGGATTAATCAACAACTAGAAGATTACGGTGTTGTCCAATCCAAAATTTCTATTAAATGTAACAATACTAGTGCTATTAATTTATTAAAAAATCTAATTCAGCACTCATGAACTAAGCACATTGAAATTCGACATCATTTTATTCGTGATCATATTTTAAACAATGTAGTTGAACTAGAATTTGTACCGACCGAAGACCAACTAGCGGACATTTTTACTAAACCATTAAGTCAAGATAGATTTGAGAATATTAGAGGAGAATTAGGACTATGTGACCCATTTTAAACCTATTTAACCTAATTTTTAAAAATTAAGGAAAAATTATCTAAAAATTTCAAATTTTCTTTAGAATATAGGACAACCCAGTTTAAACTCTAGAAACCTTTAGAAACTGAGTTTGACCCTTTTTGACCTTTAGATTGAATTTTTGCTCCAGCTGACTCGAGTTCTCAGGGCTCTCGGCGAGCCGACTCGAAGGTCGGGCTGAAACTTTTTAAGTAAGGTTTTCGTATTTCCTATTCATTGTGTTCTCTAGGTTTTGACCGTTTCATCCTAGCCGACTCCTCACTCCACTCTAGGAAACTCTCCAAAAACCCTCTCTAACCTCTTCAAACCTTTAATCATTGCAAAATGGCGCCTCGCAAGGCTGTGGCAAAGAAAGCAAAGAGAGTAGTTCGGTCGGTGGCTGAAGAACGGAGGACCAAGAGGCGATTAAACACTTTAATTCCGGAAGAGGATCAGCCGATTGAGCAAGAGGAAGATGTTCTAGCACCTCGACTAGTTATTCCTATGGGAAATCGACAGGTCACCCCTGGTAGGTGCATCGATTTCAGTTTTCTAGAACAAGAATAGTTGAGTATTGGTGTTTGGCTTGAAAACCAGGGTTGGAAGGATTTTTGTCAATTGAATGTTCCAACTTATCCAAATCTGGTTCGTAAATTTTTTTGAGAGTATGTCATTGGGAGCTTTTCATTTGGAAGGAACAGTGAAAGGGAAGTACATAGAAATAAGTGAGCAGAAGCTTTCAAGTTTATTGAATGTACCTAAAAAAGGAGAATGCTATTTAGTTATGAAGGAGAAGGTGAAGATACTTAGACTCATTTTGGGAAGATCTAATATGAAGGGCATTATTTATGTAAGTGAAAATCAGCTCTCATTGGAGATGAGGCTATTGCACAACATCATTAGCAGGATTTTCTTATCTCAGACGGGGAGATTCGACTGGGTTAGCGAGAGAGATCTTATATTTATGAGGCGACTGATTGAGGGGGAGCCCCTCAACCTGCCATTTATTATGATTTCTCAGATGAGGGAGGCAGTACGTAGGGCACGAGCCTGTTAGCCTTATGAGATGGTATTTACATTATTATTCTAGGATGCTGATGTTGATCTTATTGGAGAGGACTGCCGTCTATTGCTACACACCGACAGGTACACAGTGAAATCCCTGACCAAAATGGGATTTATTAAAGTTGATGGAAATTGGATCAGGAAGACATCAGGTGTTCCTGCAGCTCATTTAGAGGATTCAGATGATGATGCACAGGCTGCTCAGGGACATGGTGAGGAGATTGAGGGACAGACTGATGAGGCTGGACCATCTGAGCCAGCTCCTACTTCACCTCACTCACTAGTTAGGACTCCTACTGCTGCTAGACATGATACTAATGACAGATTTTAGAGAGTCTTAGAGGAGATTTCTTGTCTCAGGACTGACACTGATAGGAGAATTAGTTCAATTCAGTCCGAGATGCAGCAGGATTTTCATGAGGTTATGGCTTTACTGAGACAGCTATCTGTGGCCAGCCAGCATGCACCTTCTATTTCCACAATGACTAGCACTGGCACTGGGACTGGCATTGGCACTCATGCAGAGTAGGGACAGGCGACACATTGCACTGATGCACCTTATCACGCCACACCTGCTGTTGGTGAGCCTCAAGATAGTATGGAGGCTACTGGATCTACTGATGTTGGAGTGACTCCGGCTACTCAGATGCTTTCGTCCACCAGCACTTTGGCCCTATATGTTGATCCACCTACTGCCAGACCTACACCATCTTTATTTCATCATAATCAAAAACCAAAGTTAAACCTAAAACTAAAGCGACTAGAACTTCTACTCCTACTAGGACTAGGATTAGGGATCTCCGCCCTAGGTTCCCCAAGTTCAAATCTAGTCCAAATATTCTAGAGGTTGGTTCCTCCTCTGATGAGGAAGAACCTGATAGTGATCCTAGCCCTTCATTCTGATGTTTAGATTTTTATCCTTGTTTGAGACTTTATTTGGTTGTATTTTGATTAGCGTGATACTATTTTGTCGTGCCGTGGCATATTGTAAAGTATCACATATGCTATGTACTGACTTATTATATATATATACACTTCACCTGTTATGATACATGTTCACTTGAATTAGTGTTATGATTAAATTAAATGTTATGAATGAATAATGTATGATTGAATGTCCATTTCTCATATACCTTTTGTTGATGACAAAAAGGGGGAGAATGGAGACTATGTGTGGCATGAAAAAGAAAATGCTATAATATGATTCATGGAAGCAATTGATTCATGAAAATTTCTTGGAAACAATGTTGATTCATGAAAATTTCTTGGAAATCTATGTTGATTCATGAAAATTGCTCAAGAAATTCATGAAAAATTGCTCAAGAATTGTTTACAAATGCTATATGGATAATTGAATGTTGTGAAACTTTGATGAAATGAATGTTTGATTGAATGAAAATTTGATGAAACTTAAGTTTACTTCAAAAGTTTGAAAATTCCATAAGTTTCAATATGCATTGTATAGTTAATACCCTTAATACATCATGTATCAATATATCATGTTATGATACATATGATATATCATGTTTCAATACACTTGATACACATGATACTTGGTATTCAATTCTATACATTTAATACATTATGGCACATTGTATTGATACACCGATACCTAACCTATATGATACACATAGACTTGAAAATACTGCAATTGTAAAGTGCTTTTAAATTTTTAATCATGACCAGTATTTTGTCATCATCAAAAGGGAAAGATTGTTGATCCCTGGAATGATTTTGATGATCACAAAACATTGGAGCATGTATTTGATACTAACTCTTTACAATTGTTTAAAAAGTTTTGCAGGGATGGTTACCTTTGTTTAAAATGGTTTTCAAATTTATTTAAGGGTAATTCAATTGAGTTTGTAAAAGCCCTAGCTTATGAATGCTGTAATCATGAAAATGGGCTTAAATTATGTAAAAATTATAAGATATGTAGATTAGCTTCTTTTTGATTCAATGTTGAAGATTTTTGAAAAAGCTTGAAGCAATTTTTAAAGACTTGCAAGAGCCGACTCATGGTGGCACAGCACGGAGAAAGATTCAAAGTTTCAGAACTAAGAGCCGACTCCCAGTCCAAGAGCCGAGTCTTTCAGAAATATATTTTTGAAGTTCCGAGAACTCGAGCCGACTCCCAGTTCAAGAGCCGACTCTAGGTATGTATGTTTTGACTTGACTAAAAGCTAGAAGGCAAGAGCCGACTCCAGCCTGAAGAGCCAGCTCCCACAGAAGTTTGTTTTTGGCCTGTGTGAGACTTCGAGCTGACTCCTGGAGCTCGAGTCAGCTCGTGGAGCCGTTTTCTACACTCCAATGGCTAGTTGCAGAAATTGAAATTTGAATCCCAATTTGTCTCCAACGGCCATTTCATGAATCCCAAGGCCCTACAACGGTCATATCTCATAGAAAACTATAGAGAAGATTATTTTTGAAGGATTAAACAATTATTAGAGCTTTATTGTTGAATTTTCTTGAGAAATCAAAGTGCTTTCAAGTTACTCAACTACCTACCTCAAAGTGCATTCAAGTGGGATTCAAAGCTTCACCAAGTCTACTCTATCATTGAATCCACTCATTGAAGAAGGGAAGAAGCAGCATTGAAGAGCATTGAAGAGCACTCAAGGCTTGACTTCATCTTGATCTACATTGGCAACACCAAAACAAACTTGGTTTTGTAGTTGCTTGATTACATTGTCTTTATCTTTATTTACTCTCTGAGAACAGCAAGGGGCTATGTCTTAAGAGAGAGTTAAAGGTTTTTAGGTGAACCTTGTAAAACCTAAGTTAGGTTCCTAGTTTTCCTGGTTTAAAACCAAGTGTTTGGGTTTTCTTTGGTGATCCCGTGTAAAACCAACGGAAGTTAGGGTTTCTTTGCTGATCCCGGTAAAACCAAGGTGTATAGGTTTGGATTGTGAGCCTAGTAAAATAATCCGACTGTATTTGGTCGGGGGATATAATGGAAATCCCAAGTGGTTCTTGGATAGTGGATGTATGAGCCGGTTGCTTCGAACCACTCTATTCATCGGTGTTTGTGATTGTGCTTTCATTGCTTTATTACTTTAGTTTCTTTACTTCTGCTTTGCACACTTCACTTCTACACTAAAAGAATTTCAAAGTGCACATACTTGCAAAAACTTTTAATCCCAATTCACCCCTCTCTTGGGAAGCCACCTGGGCAACATCATGCCTTCGGCTGAGGCCGAGAGCCATGTCTTCAGCAAGGGCCAAAGGCCAACTCTTCGGTTGGAGTTGAGAGTTGCGACTTCGACTTGTCCGTCGGCCATTCGACTTCTTTTGGGCGCTTTGGTTCGAAGTGCATGGTTCATGAGGGATTGTTCGGGCGGTCGAACCGGTGGCTGACCTATGATTGGATCGGCATATCCCAATAGTTCTTTTAACATGAAATTTTGCTATTTAAAGTAGACAACTTTATCGCTAAGATGATAGTTCGGTTAATAGAGATCTTGTTTCACTATCAATCGGTCACGGATTTGAGGCATGATTTTATGGATGACTCGATTAAATCCAAGAATTTTTTTTGGAGCCCAGGATCGCTGGTGTGAGTGAGAGGTCAGCTCTTTGTTCCTGTTCTATTAGCCGGTATCTTAGCGGTATCAGGTTGATATAAAAAAAAAAAAACTTGACTTAATAAAAAATTAGCTGAGCTTTGCTGGGCCTGGTTAGACTTAGCATATCTGCAACCCTGCCATGGAGATTTATTTCATTTTAAAAAGGCGTTCATAACACCTAGTAGTTCGGTAGGTTTGGACTCAGATAAGGCAACTTTTGTTAGGCTCTCCTTAGCTCCGTGCATGAAGTGATATTGGTTGGAACCAAAGAACAAAAAAAAAAAAATCTTCACCGTAGATGGATTTGCGCTGAACCAAGTTGAGCGCCCTGAACACTATTATCATCTACTTTCTTTCCCCCCTTCGTGTAAAGTTGAAGGCACTCCTAGCAACTAATAACTAGCATGCGAGAATGTTAAAATTACATACACAAACATATGATAAAAAATTACGTCAAACAATTTACAAGCTAGCATAAGATATATCAAGATTCATTCCAGGGAAATACATGCGATGAGATTGACTTTCTAATCAAACACAAAATATACTTGCCACATCTCAACTCTTAATAATGATTTCCAATCGAGATGGATTGTCATGAGTATTGAGCATTAAATATGATAGCACATATGAGTGTCATTGCCAAGGCATCACCTTGATGGAGAAAATTTATTGTATCACCGTACAAACATGTTTGTCATATAGGTGTAACACCTAACCTTCTGCCTAAATATGAATAACTTACCGATATTGAATATCTAATCTCTCCGTGGTAAAATTCTAATCATTTGGTAATTTCTTAAAGAACTCCTGGACACCATTTGGCTCTAGTATCGATCTACGAAGTATATCCAACACCATTTATTAATCATAAAATGAATAATGTCTTTTATTTCAGGCATCATTTGAACATTACATATAAATATTTTTACAACAATTCCCTATATTAGGAGGGTCAACTTTACGTTAATATTTTTACAACAATTCCATGTATTAGGAGGGCCAAGTTTACGTTGTTTTCAAGGCCAATCTTGACACAATTCTACTTGAGGTCAGGTTCGGGTTATTTAGCCCAGCCCAAAATTTCTGAAACTTAAATCCAACGCTATCATTGTGTGAAACCTAGGCTTTGGACCGAAGTCAGCAGGCCCAGCTAGCTTCAACCCAGTCGGAAAAAAAAAAAAAGGAGGGGGTGTTGGGACGGAGACGGAGAATAGGGGAGGCTGGGTTTTCCCTCTTATTTGGCCGTTGACCCTATCCCCAGAACCGCAACCGCCATCGCTTCGAATCCGAAAAATTCGCATCATGCGACGGCATCACTAATGGTCTCTTTTTGGGAAAAAGAGGTGCGGCGGCTCATAAGGCGCCAGAGATCACGACTGTATAAACTTCGACGTGCCACGTGGACAACGATGATCCTAATCAAATCCCCCTAATTATTGATTGGCGGGGAGATGACTCATGTCCGCCCCAACGGACAAGCTAATCGTCCGAAGGAAGGCAACGCAACGGAATTCTGGTCCGTTCAAGGGTTCGTCCTTACCGACTGAACGGCCTTCGGCCATGACTATTCGACTAAGCAGAAAAGAGAATGGTAAAACCGGCTCCTATTAACTGGATGGCCTTCGAAGGGTATCATTCGACTAGGCCAAAGGAGAAATGATAGAACCGTTTCAGGCTACACATGAAAGCAACTCAAGGCTTCACACCGAACTACAACATCCGAAGGCCAGTCCTTCGGGTAGTACCTCCGGCCCCGGCCGAAGTCTGAACTATTCATCGACTTCCGAAGGCATGAACTTCGGCCCCTGCCGTAGACATGATCTCCGGCCTCGGGAAAATATCAAGCCTTCGGCCCACGCAAGGGGAAACTCGAAGCTTGAACCACAATCTGTTCAAAAGAAAACTGTAGCCAACGGTTACAATCGACACTCATCATGCCATGATCATGGCGCACAATTCCTGCAGCCACGCCTCCGATCTAGCTGGAACCGCTCATTGACAACCCACGATCGACTATCATGGGAGTAAATGGCTCTCCATGATCTCCGGAAAAAGAGCGGGCCACAGACCGGAGGCCATCTTTTAATATGGATAAAGAGGATGGCTCGAGAGGTATGCGTGAATAATCTCGCACATACACATTTTCAATCTCCAAGAGCTCTTTTTCTCTTCCACTCTCGACATCTTTCCCATTCTGTGGCTGGAATCCGTCACTGACTTAGGCATCGGAGTGTTCTCCGCCGGAACAATTCTGGCAAGGGATCTGTTTGTAGGTGAACCAGGGAGCGGTCCTACGACGCAGCGGCTCTGACTGGCCGATTCAGGGACTCCACGCCAACAGATTGGCGTGCCAGGAAGATAAAGCAACTCCCTGGATCATGGAGTTCCTGGAGCAGAACTCCTGCAGGAATAGTATCGATCTACGAAGTATATCCTACACCATTTATTAATAAAAAAAATGAAATATGTCTTTTATTTCAGGCATCATTTTAACATTACATATAAATATTTTTACAACAATTCCCTATATTAGGAGGGTCAACTTTACGTTAATATTTTTACAACAATTCCATGTATTAGGAGGGTCAAGTTTACGTTGTTTTCAAGGCCAATCTTGACACAATTCTACTTGAGGTCAGGTTCGGGTTATTTAGCCCAGCCCAAAATTTCTAAAACTTAAAATCCAACGCTATCATTGTGTGAAACCTAGGCTTTGGGCTGAAGTCAGCAGGCCCAGCTAGCTTCAACCCAGTCGGAAAAAAACAAAAAGGAGGGGGGTGTTGGGACGGAGACGGAGAATAGGGGAGGCTGGGTTTTCCCTCTTATTTGGCCGTTGACACCATCCCCAGAACCGCAACCGCCATCGCTTCGAATCCGGAAAAATCCGCATCATGCGACGGCATCACTAATGGTCTCTTTTGGGAAAAAGAGGCGCGGCGGCTCATAAGGCGCCAGAGATCACGATTGTACAAACTTCGACGTGCCACATGGACAACGATGATCCTAATCAAATCCCCCTAATTATTGATTGGTGGGGAGATGACTCCTGTCCGCCCCAACGGACAAGCTAATCGTCCGAAGGAAGGCAACGCAACGGAATTCTGGTCCGTTCAAGGGTTCGTCCTTACCGACTGAACGGCCTTCGGCCATGACTATTCGACTAAGCAGAAAAGAGAATGGTAAAACTGGCTCCTATCAACTGGATGGCCTTCGAAGGGTATCATTCAACTAGGCCAAAGGAGAAACGATAGAACTGTTTCAGGCTACACATGAAAGCAACTCAAGGCTTCACACCGAACTACAACATCCGAAGGCCAGTCCTTCGGGTAGCACCTTCGGCCCCGGCCGAAGTCTGAACTATTCATCGACTTCCGAAGGCATGAACTTCGGCCCCCGCCGTAGACATGATCTCCGGCCTCGGGGAAATATCAAGCCTTCGGCCCACGCAAGGGGAAACTCGAAGCTTGAACCACAATCTGTTTCAAAAGGAAACTGTAGCCAACGGTTACAATCGACACTCATCATGCCATGATCATGACGCGCAATTCCTGCAGCCACGCCTCCGATCTAGCTTGAACCGCTCATTGACAACCCACGATCGACTATCATGGGAGTAAATAGCTCCCCATGATCTCCGAAAAAAGAGCGGGCCACAGACCGGAGGCCATCTTTTAAATATGGAAAAAGAGGATGGCTCGAGAGGTATGCGTGAATAATCTCGCACATACACATTTTCAATCTCCAAGAGCTCTTTTTCTCTTCCACTCTGACATCTTTCCCATTCTATGGCTGGAATCCGCCACTGACTTAGGCATCGGAGTGTTCTCCGCCGGAACAATTCTGGCAAGGGATCTGTTTTGTAGGTGAACCAGGGAGCGGTCCTGCGATGCAGTGGCTCTGACTGGCCGATTCAGGGACTCCACGCCAACAGATTGGCGTGCCAGGAAGACAAAGCAACTCCCTGGATCATGGAGTTCCTGGAGCAGAACTCCTGTAGGAATAGTATCGATCTATGAAGTATATCCAACACCATTTATTAATAAAAAAAATGAAATATGTCTTTTATTTCAGGCATCATTTTAACATTACATATAAATATATTTACAACAATTCCCTATATTAGGAGGGTCAACTTTACGTTAATATTTTTACAACAATTCCTATTAGGAGGGTCAAGTTTACGTTGTTTTCAAGGCCAATCTTGACACAATTCTACTTGAGGTCAGGTTCGGGTTATTTAGCCCAGCCCAAAATTTCTAAAACTTAAAATCCAACACTATCATTGTGTGAAACCTGGGCTTTGGGCCGAAGTTAGTAGGCCTAGCTGGCTTCGACCTAGTCGGAAGAAAACAAAAAAGGAGGGTGGGTGGTTGGGACGGAGATGGAGAATAGGGGAGGTTGGGTTTTCCCTCTTATCCGGCCATTGTTTTTACCGGTGAAGATGGAGGAGAGGCCGTGGGGAAGAGGGATTTCGTTGACATCGTGTTTGGGGTGGTTAAGGACTTCGATCGATCAAGTTTGTTTCCCGTGCGGTGAGGAGAAGCCTCGTTCTTCTCTTTAAAATCCAGACCCATGGTCTTCTTCCCCAGCACCCGCCGACGAGCTCAGAGTCTTCTGTGGTGAGGACGATCGCCATGGATGAGACTGAGAGACTGATCCGTGGATAGAGGGAGCACCCTCTACCCTTCTGTGGAGAAGAAGGGGGGATGGCAAGAGGTAGGGCTCCAGGGCATCAAAGGAGGATACGAAGAATTGTTGGATGTCTTTTTGGATCAGGACTTGGATCCAGCCATCGAGGGCGGGCAGGTCGGAAAAGCGATGGATGAGTCGGCAACTGTGAATGGGTCTGGGGTGGGAGGAGAGGATTTGGATGATGGAGCATGCGCAGTGGGCCTCATCGTCAATGAGAGATTGCGGGACATGGGAGCTTTGATGGGGGGTACGCTCATAGAAGAGGCAGTCATTGTTGAGGAAGCGGAGGGGGACCAGAGTCCAGAGGTGGCGCCATCAGAGGAGAGAGGACACTGGTCTGGGCGGAGATGATGGGAGAAGAAGGGAACAGGAAAGAAAAAAATATATTGACCTGAGTTCGAGTCGCCAGTGACTGCACCACCGTCCACCGATCCTTCTTCCCAGTGACCACCCCCATGGCCATCGGCGGCAATCATGGGGAGGTCGGCTCAGGCTGAATCAGGGAAGAAGCAGGGGAGTCAGGAGAAAGGGAGAAGCCATGGTTCGGAAGAAAGAAAGAAAGGAAGGAAGAAAAAAAAAGTTTTGTTTCAGTTTAGGAAAGGAAAAAAAAAAGGAAAAAAAATGAGGAGAGAGAAAGTAGAGAAAGAGGAGAGAGAAGATGGGGAGAGAGAGGAAGAGGAGAGAGAAAGAGGAGAGAGGAAGAGGAGAAAAAATATATATAAATATTGGAAGGGAGATCGAAAAGTCTTATTCTGGAAAATTCATGGGATTAGAATTTATGGGTGGATTGTAAAAGAATTTTGGATAAAAAGTTTGGATTTATAATTACCCTAGGATTATTGATAAAAAAAAAATTGTTATCGTACCTGTAGGGCGACAACCTTCTGAGTAGAAGGATATTGTGCGAATTCCGGATACAAACTGATTCGGGTATTTTTGGATTAGCGCTTGAAAGTAAGGATTCTGGACATGTTCACCGGTTCTATACATTGTTTTACATTGCTTGATTTGATTCAAGCATATATATACATACATTTACATACATATTATTTTCGGATAGTATGGTTTGATTTTCATGATGCAACGTGTATTCGTTGTTGTTTGTGTTTTTAATATACCATGTTTATCAAAGACCTTTTGAATGGGTTAGACCGTGATATCGGTTGTAGAAAAGTGACATGTTTTGATTATATGAGATGAAAGGATAAAGTGTTAATGGTAATTGGACTAGCCATGCCACGGGATCATGGTTACATAGCTAGAGCGGGCTTAGTACGTGGGCCTAGCCATGGACAAATTGTACATGGTCGATTATGAGATTACCAGTCACAAGCTGGAGTGTGACAATTTGTGTGCCAGTCACAGGCTGGAGTGTGATATATAGTATGCCAGTCATAGGCGGGAGCGTGACAACAGTGTGCCAGTCACAGGCTAGAGTGTGACCGTGGCTAGTCCAGAACCCTAAAGATAAAGATTGATTAATGGAAACTCAAAAAAAAAAAATGATTTTTTCATGGTTTTGCCATACATGATATTTGGATTGCTTGACTACATGATATGATATTCTAGTATGTTTTTGTTATTCCCAAATATATATATTATTACTGGTATGATTATATGGAAACCTTACTGGGCTGTATAGCTCACTCCCTACTTTTTGATTTTTTAGAGACTCAAGATGTAAAGCAAGGTTTGGGCTGGGCGTGATACGGAACATCGACTTTTAGTTTGTTAGTTAGTTTTATGTAGTTTTTCGATTGCTGATACTTATTATGGATCAGTGGACCATTAGTAGTTTGATTTGAATAAAAGAATTGTTTAGTTATACTTTTAATTCATGTTGATACAATTGCTGTGATTTAAATGAAGGACTCTTGTATACCTAAGCCTTGCATAATCTTTAGGATAAAACCTAGGATTTGTGCGGCCGGTCACATAGCCTATTCCGGATGTGGGATTCGGGACGTGACAGAGTGGTATCAGAGCTTAGGTTATGATCATTTGGGATGGTGATACAAGTGATTTAAATAATAATGACATGATGGTTATCAGGATTTGACAAGAATAGTGTCAGGGCTTAGGTTATGATGATATGAAATTATGGTATAAGTGTTTAGGATAGATATGAGCGATATTAGAATTCAGGTCATGATTGTTCGAGACTGTGATATATGTGAATTGGAAAATTACATGATTGTATGATGGTTATTAGGACATGACTGAGTGATATCTTAGGTTATGATTACCTGAAATCATGATGTAAGTAGTTTGGACATGACATGAATGATATTGAAGCTTGGCTTATGATTACTTATGACTGTAATATAAGTAGTTGGAACATGATATGAATAATGTTGAAGTTTAAAGTATAATCACTTGGAACTATGATATAAGTGATTGGGATATAATTTGAATGATGTTGAAATTATGGTTATGATCAACGTAGACTGTGATTTAAGAGATATTTGAATTTAGTATCATAATCAGCCGGGACATGATAAAAGTTACAAGAATGAATTTGAAGTTGGATTTCTAATCTTTAAGTATTATGCATAGGGCTGACATATGATTGGTGCAAGGAAGGAACATGAATTTTTTGGTTTATAATATACGTAATGGGACTGAACTAAGATAAATGCAAAGAGTTGAATGATTTGTATTCTTTGATTATGATAAGTAAGCATATTATAAATATTTGGAGCTAGATAAGATGTGAGAAATGGATTTGAACTAGCTTTAGAAGTGTTGGCCTGAAAAATATGGTATGCTGAATATGGATAATCAATTATTAATTGAATGATGTGGGGGGGTCCTAAACTTGATATGAATGGAGAATCATGATAAAAAATCATTTGAAGGATATTATAGAGTTGGATAAGATGCATCTTTGACTTTGATATGTGAGTAAACCCAAGCATCAAGAGTACTAGCCTGAAAATATAGTATATAAATAAGTTATATTGAATGTATATATTCAGTTATCAATTGAATGATTTTGGAATACTTAACCTAATGTAGATGTGGATTATGATAATATACTAGTTCTATTATCAATTATCGGATTATAAATTTTGGAACTGTTGTTTGAAGATGTTTAGAGTATAGGTTATGAAAGATTTAATGATATTATAAAGGATATATTTTCGATGAATCTGTATGTGGATTATAATTGAATATATATAAGAAAAAATATGTTTGGGATGATGTATAGCTGTGTAGCTCTCTATTGATGGATTAGATTCTATTATGTTGATATGGTATATATATTTTGATAGAATCTTGATAGTTTATGTTAGCGATTTGGATTGAATGACTTGATCTATCCTATAAATTGTTTAGGATTATTGGGTATGTTAAATCCCAAGTCAAATTAAGATCAATAAGAAAATCTAGATTAGCATGTAACTGGATTATAGCAAGCAGAGAAATTGGTATTGGAAGACTTATAGGGGTTCAGCCTATAAGGGATAATATTTTAGATAGTTGTTAATTAATGCTAAAAATCATGGTAAGATCGATCTAAGAACAATGATATGATTGATTCTATTCATAAGAGTATTGATTGAAAGCCATGTACTTGTTAGAGTTAATGATAACTTTCCAAGAGAAGAGTTGATCTAGATTATCTAATTAAATTATAAAGGAAAGTATGATTAATCCAGACTTGCATTAGAGTTATGGATGTTTTAAAAGGATGGTAAAATTTTGAAGGACTTTCAATATGGGAACTAGGTCAGGATAAACCTTGAAATGATATGCCTAAAGTAGGGACAAGATAAAGGATTCAAAAACTTTGCTTTAGTAACTTCAGGTTTTTTTTGGTACCAATATGAGATAAGTTTTTATAGAGCTTTATTTAGTGAATCTATATGGTTTAGTAAATTTTATTAGAGTACGTAGTGGAAGCGTAGTGGTCTGAGTTATTCTGAAATCAATTAAGAATGTTAATTCTAACTTTAGAAATGTTATGATGGGAGTACTGATTTTGAATTTCAGTAACAAGAATTTAGTAATAAATGAAAGGATAATGTTACTGATCTTTGGACTAGTTTATAGATGTTGTCATGCAATTTCCATCAATAAGTCCCCTTTAATATAAAGGACTCTAGTATAAATTTTGGACATCTCTAAGTAAAGAGAAAGAATTGAGATGTGATACAATAATCTAAGAAAGGGATTATGTAGAAGCTTGAAGATGATGTTAAATTATGTATCTCCCAAGTTTAGGCATCATGAGTTTTCTGTGGAATTACATATTTTAATTTGAGGTTGAGGCACTAATGTTCATTTGAAGGAAATTAAAGGAATTTAATATGTAGATAGATGGTGATGATCAAAATGAAAATATTATATCATGTTGTTATGTAATGGTCGTATGAGGAAAGTATTCTAAGTGGGGGATTATCCGAAAACACAAGGATGATGTTAAGGTTGGATATTTCTAATCATGATGTTCTTGTGAAGTTAATTAAGGATAATTAATCATATCAAAAGATTGGTGTTCTTTTAAAGAGCTCGAGAAAATTCGATATGGATTGTAGATGAAAAGATCAAGTTTTGAATGTTATATAATTTCATTATGTTGAGACTTGAGAAGCAAGTACCCTAAGAAAAAGGCTAATTGGAAATTTGAGGATGAAATGAGGTTGGATACTTTCGAGGTGCAAAATCTTAATCAAGCTAATTTTGAGAACGAAATTATTTTAATGGGGGTAGAATGTGAAACCTGGGCTTTGGACCGAAGTTCGGAGACCCAGCCGGCTTCGACCCAGTCAAAAAAAAAAAGGGGGTTGGGACGGAGACAGAGAACAGTGGAGGGTGGGTTTTCCCTCTTATCCGGTCGTTCTTTTCGCCGGTGAAGACAGAGGAGAGGCTGTGGTGAAGAGGGATTTCATTGACATCGTATTTAGGGTGGTTAAGGACTTCGATCGATCAAGTTTGTTTCCCGTGCGGCGAGGAGAAGCCTCATTCTTCTCTTTAAAATCCAGACCCATGGATCTTCTTCTCCCAGCACCCGTCGATGAGCTCAGAGTCTTCCGTGGTGAGGACGATTGCCATGGATGGGACTGAGGGACTGATCCGTGGACAGAGGGAGCACCCTCTGTCCCTTCTGTGGAGAAGAAGGGGGGATGGCAAGAGGTAGGGCTCCAGGGCATCAAAAGAGGATACGAAGAATTGTTGGATGTCTTTTTGGATCAGGACTTGGATCCAGCCATCGAGGGCGGGTAGGTCAGAGAAGCGATGGATGAGTCGACAGTTATGAATGGGTCTGGGGTGGGGGGAGAGGATTTGGATGATGGAGCATGCGCAGCGGGCCTCATCGTCAATGAGAGATCGCGGGACATTGGAGCTTCGATGGGGGGTACGCTAGTAGAAGAGACAGTCGTTGTCGAGGAAGCGGAGGGGGACGAGAGTCCAGAGGTGGCGCCATCGGAGAGGAGAGGATGCTGGTCTGGGTGGAGATGATGGGAGGAGAAGGGAACAGGAAAGAAAAAAAAAATACTGACCTGAGTTCGAGTCATCGGTGACTGTGCCATCGTCCACCGATCCTTCTTCCCAGTGACCACCTCTATGGCCATCACCGGCAATCATGGGGAGGTCGGCTCGGGTTGAATCATGGAAGAAGTAGGGGAGTCGAGAGAAAGGGAGAAGCCACGATTCAGAAGAAAGAAAGAAAGAAAGGAAGAAAAAAAAAGTTTTGTTTTGGTTCAGGAAAGAAAATAAAAAAAAAAATGAGAAGAGAGAAAGTAAAGAAAGAGGAGAGAGAAGATGAGGAGAGAGAGGAAGAGGAGAGAGAAAGAGGAGAGAGGAAGAAGAGGAAAAATATATATAAATATTGGAAGGGAGATCAAAAAGTCTTATTCTAGAAAATTCGTGGAATTAGGATTTATGGGTGGATCGTAAAAAGATTTTGGATAAAAAGTTTGGATTTATAATTACCCTAGGATTATTGATAAAAAAAAATTGTTATCGTACCTATAGGGGGACAACCTTCTGAGCAGAAGGATATTGTGTGAATTCCGGATACAAACTGATTCGGGTATTTTTGGATTAGCACTTGAAAGTAAGGATTCTGGACATGATCACCGGTTCTATACATTATTTTACATTGCCTGATTTGATTCAAGCATATATATACATACATTTACATGCATATTGTTTTCGGATAGCATTGTTTGATTTTCATAATACAACGTGTGTTTATTGTTGTTTGTGTTTTTAATATACCATGTTTATCAAAGACCTTTTGAATGGGTTGAACCATGATATCGGTTGTAGAAAAGTGACATGTTTTGATTATATGAGATAAAAAGATAAAGTGTTAATGGTAATTGGACTAGCCATGCCACGAGATCGTGGTTACATAGCTAGAGCGGGCCTAGTACGTGGGCCTGGCCATAAGCAGATTGTACATGATCGATTATGAGATTGCAGTCACAGGTTAGAGTATGATAATTTGTGTGCTAGTCACAGGCTGGAGTGTGGCATATAGTGTGCAGTCACAGGCAGGAGTGTGACAACAGTATACCAGTCACAGGCTGGAGTGTGACTGTGGCTAGTCCAAAATCCTAAAGATAAAGATTGATTAATGGAAACTCAAAATAAAAAATAATTTTTTCATGGTTTTGCCATACATGATATTTGGGTTGCTTGACTGCATGATATGATATTCTAGTATGTTTTTATTCCCAAATATAAATATTATTACTAGTGTGATCATATGGAAACCTTACTGGGCTATATAGCTCACTCCCTACTTTTTGATTTTTTAGAGACTCAAGATGCGAAGCAAGGTTTGGGCTGGGCATGAGACGAAACATCGACTTTTAGTTTGTTAGTTAGTTTTATATAGTTTTTCGGTTGCTGATATTTATTGTGGATCAGTGGACCATTAGTAGTTTGATTTGAATAAAAGAATTGTTTAGTTATACTTTTAATTTATGTTGATACAATTACTGTGATTTTAAATGAATGACTCTTGTGTACCTAGGCCTTGCATGATCTCTAGGATAAAATCTAGGATTTGTGCGGCCAGTTACATAGCCGATTCAAGATGTGGGATTCGGGGCATGACACATTGAGTAGGATTGGTAAGCTAATTTAGGTTGATACTAGCTCTACCCTTTTTTTTTTTTTAGTTATATTTGTACTAGTTTAGGTCATAATGAATAGTGCTGCAATGGCATGTCTCATGTGAAACATGTGGATAAGAGGAAATCCGACATCCAAAAAATATAAGATTACTTAATTAGGCATAAACTTAAGGGAGGATTTGTGCTTGACAACTAATGGTTGTGACCGATAAATAGTCCTAATATTATGATCCATATTCTCATCTCACCATACTTAGTCTATTGTGATAGCAATATTCGACAATCTAAATTCTTTCCTACAATCTAGATTACTTCATATTTTAAATGCTAATGTGAGGAAAAATCCTATACCTGGGATCTTGAAGGTTTCAGGATTAAAAATAATTTGATCGGATCTGATTTAGGATAAAGAGAGGCCATATCCAGCTATTTCGAATCCCGGCATTATGTTCATAATATTTTAAACATGAACAAGCAGAGTGAATATCTGAATAAACCGGATTTATCTAATCGAAGTAGTATGTTATTGAATTTATCAGAAGGACAAATCATGTCCCAAAACATCCCACCGGTCATCTGGTCCTAGTCCTCTAGAAGAAGGCCAGGAGAGGTACTTCAGCTCCCAGTCCAATCGATGGTAACTTTAATATATAGCAAACCTAACCTTTAGCCTCTTGGTTCCTTCCTGAACCAGAAATCCTCACAACTTTACTCCAGCACATATCTCCGGCCCTCTTAGCTCTTAATGAGCTAGACCAAAATATCCTAATAAATATTCAGCTAGCCGGGTTACTATCCTACTGACTCTCGATCAAGATACATGCGCCTACCTACTTTCGATATATTAGGGACCCGATTCTCCTGACCCCCAGGTTCCATAGAATCTTAGATACAAAAATCCTTCAAACTTATCGAATCCCAATATAAAGTCCTGACTCGATTAATCACTCCTGTAGGAGCATCTACCAAATAGCTAAAGGAGGAATCTATCAATACTCATCCTAAAATACTTTCCATAATAGACAAATTGTCAAGTCTCATTATCTAGAGTAGATCTCAATCATTAAGGATGCATGGCCCTTCTTCAAGCCATATCCCCTGGAGCCTTTAATGAAAATGATGGGAGACATGAAAGACAAAACCTTTCATTAATGGGAAGGAGACTTTTCAAATAACAAAGGATGATCTCTTTCCAAAAGTCTTGGTAAAGACAAAAGCCTAATCATTTTCTACTTGCTTTCCGACATATTAGAATATCTTGGAATACCCATGCTACTTGAGTATAAAAGGAAGTTCTTAGCAAACCTCCTATAGGTATGCACTTCTTCACATGCTCCATAATATTCTCATGTGCTTGTACTTTTATTTCATCCCATTATCTGAAATACTGACTTGGTCAGAGGGCCTTCACCGAAACTTTCTCTGACCAAGGCTTCTTTTGCAGGTACAGCCATCTATGTCCCCTCTCCAGCTTGCTTTAGTATTCGAGTAAATTTTGGCACCATCAAATACTAAATATTTAAATAAATACTTAAAATGGAAAGATGCATCATATATATCAAGCTCTTAGCACATCATGATATACATAGATACTATTGCTACTAGTCTCTAAGCTAGCACCTAGGTTGGCATCCGAGATAGATATTGGGGTCATCACTAAAAGATGGGAGGCTGGCCCTATAAAAGAAGTTCCTTAGTGGATTTGCTTCCAGTGGGAATCTTGTGGTACTCAAGTCAAATACCAAAGAATGGTGAAAGGGAGTGAGTAGAAGAGAGAGTTCAGAGCATATCTTGGGATCCCCCTTGCCCTTTATTTATAAGTGAGGGTGGTCAGCCATTGAGAAAATCTTATCACATATGCCATATCCAGTTGCAATGAGCTATTGTGATGGGCACAACCATATCTTTGATAAGGAGTGGATAAGGTAATATCTTAAGGGATTTTTTACCAAAATAATACAAAAAAGTAACTTAACTACGAAAATACCATCAGTCCCAACTTATTTACAAAAATAGGTGATTTTGGCCATGTGTCAGTGTTGCTTGGACATGTGGCAACGTTGCTTGGACACGTGGTAGGCGGTTCGAATGCGTGGCTGGCGACGTGAAAACACGAGTTCAACCCGCATTTTCTTAGTGAAATCGTGGGTCCAACTCGCGATTCTTTGTCGGAGCTCCACGCGGCAGCGGGTTTGGATAGAAAACGCGGGTTCAACCCATGTTTTCATTAAGAAAATGCGGGTTGAACCCGCGATTTCATTAAGAAAACGCGTGTTCAACCCACGATTTCAGGCTGAAATCGTAGGTTGAACCCGCAATTTCTCAGCCAAATGGCTTTTTCCGCATGCGCCCGGCTTTTTTTGGTTTTCACTTGTGTTGCCGAGCTGATTGCCCCACCTCCGTTCTCGACGGCCCCACCTCCGATTCGCTGCCCCACCGCCTATCCCGGCTGCCCCACCTCCGGTCCCGGCTGCCCCACCTCCGGTCCCGGCTGCCCCACCTGCGGTCCTCGGTTGCCCCACCGTCTTGGCTGCCCCACCTCCGATCCAGTAGATCCCGCTTAGCTACCCCACCTCCGGTCCACTGGTTCTCTCTTGGGTGCTCCATCGGTCCACTGTTGGTTGCCCTACCTACGGTCCCTAGGTATTTGTTTTTATTTCTAGATGGGTAGGTATATTAAATCTAAATTTTATAATCTAACCATTTCATTTTTTTTTTTTTAGGAATTTCAAGTGTATTGTATATCCACCAGTTCTCGCTTAGCTGCCCCACTTAAAGGTATGATTTATATATTTTTTTATAATTAATGTTTGATTGTATTATATTTTGTGATATATTTTACGGTATGTCAGATTAATTTTTGTTAGTGTAATTTGTTATATAATTTATATAATTCTAAATATATAACGATGCCCAATATTTATTTTTTATATAATATTTAGAATTATACATATATAAAAAATAAATATGCATATTTAGAATTATATAAATTATTAAAATTAATAATGTTTATTATTAAAAAAATAAATATTGGGATAAATGTTTAGGATAAACTTATTTTTATAAATTTTTTAATCCAATATTAAAAATATTATATAATATTTATTTATAAAAAATAAGTATTTTTAATGTTGAAATAGACATAAAATTATAGTAATATATAAAATGAGGTAAGTAAATATTAATAAACATGAAATTATTAAAATTATGTTATGAAAAAATAATATATTAAATTAGTTTATTATATGAAAAAATAATATATTATTTAATATAGGAATACAGATAATTGATATGTTTATTAAGAAAAAAATTATGATGTAAATAATAATGACTGAAATATATTATATTTTATAGCTTATAAATAAATCTTTATTATAAGATAAATAAGTTTTGTATTACATTGAACTGTAGATCCGTTAATTGATTAATATGCATAATCTATAGTATCCGTACATTTGTTTATATTTGTATGGAGCTGAGAATTATGCACAATAATCAATTGATTGTCTAAAAATGGATAGTTTCAGAGTTGCAAATAATTTTACATGTCAATTTATAGTAATCAAAAAGTGTGCAACGAAGAGAGTGAAATTTTGAGTATCATTTTTCTTTTGTTCTTCACATACATAAATATTTATATGTGGAGAACTAAGAAAAATGCTGCCAAAATTTTATTCAGTTTTCATTGCACACATTTTGATTACTGTAAGCTGACTTGTAATATTAATGCAATTCCTGAATGGGATAGGACATATCTTTGCCCAGTAGTTGGTGATATGATGCATTTATCATTTATCATTTATTATCATGTTATTTATTTGATTTTATTATATATTTAATGATGGTATTATATATTTTGAAAAATTTATCTCTAAACTTTTTTGATTTATTAAACATGTAGGCCATAATGGGAGAAACAATCACAGCCTTATGCTATATCAATGGTTCAATGATTAGAGGCAAATATGATATTGAGTACAATCAAGGACCGAGAAAGGTAATTAAAATTAAACATGGTATGACATTTGAAGAATTAGAGAATAAAATATGTAGAATCTTCCATATTGATAGAAGTGGAAAAAAATATTGATCATGTATAGATATCCACAAGTTGTACAAGCGATATATGTTAAGTATGAACCTGTTCCATTAAATGATGATGAGGACATGGACATAATATTTTCAACGATCAGTTCACATCATTGTATATCAGGTGCAGAGTTGTACATAGATATTCAGTCTGTTGAAGCTTCTGAACCTGTTCATGAACAGGATGATTATGAAGCAGCTGCTCAAAATATAACAAACATTCATGTATGTGAGCAGGTTATGTCATACTGTAGTCCAAAACAGTAGACATTAATGTGCCAGAAAGTAATGTTAGAGAAGCATTGATATATATAGCAACTGATGATACGGTGCATTTAAATAATCAACTTTTTAATGAAAATGATGAAGAAATTGAAGATGATGTGGCTGATGAACATAATGAAGCTGGTCCATCAGAACCTGTGCGAAGACCACATGATATTCCTATTCCAAATAAACTTATGTTTGAAGCCCCCTCTGAAACATTTAATCAGATTGATTGGATTGCTGCTAATATGTCCATGTACTCTACATTGCAAGAACCTTCTATTGCATGGCAAAGAGATGAAGAGTTACGTAAAGGATTTCATTTCGTAGATAAGGAAGAATTACAAACAGCAATAAAGTAATATTCTGTGGACAGACATCATGAGTTCAAGGTGAGTGAGTCTAATCTCAATTTATGTCATCTGAAATGTAAGAATAGAGAGTCAGGATGTCAATGGATGCTGAGAGCTATTAAACGGTATGGTTAATTTGAGATCACACGATATACTGGTCCCCATACATGCATATCTCCGATGATGTCTCAAGATCATTCTGGGCTGGATTCAACATTAATTGCAAATGAAATTCGGGATATGGTCAAACAAATTCCTTCAATTGCTATTTCTGGGCTTAGTGCAGTGATTAAAAATAAATATAATTATACACCCAGTTACAGGAAATTATGGGAAGCGAAGCAAAAAGCAATAGCCATGCTTTTTGGTGATTGGGATGTTTCATATTATATGATGCCAAGATGGTTGCATGCTGTCGAAGAATTTAATTCGGGTACTAGGATGAAATTCATCAGCATCCCTACTTTTATTCCATCTTCTGCTCAGTTTGATCGTGTTTTCTGGGCCTTTGCACCATCCATTGAAGGGTTTAAGTCCTGTCGACTAGTAATAAGTGTTGATGCTACATTCCTATATGGAAAGTATAGGGAGAAGTTGATGATTGCAACTGCTGTTGATGGGAACAACCTGATATTTTCACTTGCATTTGCGATTGTTGATGAAGAATCAACTGATACATGGGGTTGGTTCTTAGCTTGCATCAGAAATTTTGTTACATCACGTCAGGATATCTGTCTAATTTCTGATCGACATGCTGGTATATTATCTGTAGTGCAAAATTAGTATCTAGGTTGGCAGCCACCGGATACTCATCATGTTTATTGTCTTCGTCACGTGGCTAGCAATTTCAACACAAAATTTTGTGATCCGAAATTATGGGATTTGGTGAAAAAAGCGGGATTGCAAACACAGCCTAGAAAATTTCAAAAATTTATGCGGATCATTGAAAAATTAAAACTAGAAGCTGCTGAATGGCTGAATGATATCCCTTTAGATAAATGGACACTTGTACATGATGATGGTCGACGTTATGGAATGATGACAACAAATTTATCTGAGTGTTTTAATGAAATTTTAAAAAATGCTCGACTCTTGCCAGCAAATGCATTGGTGCAGTTGACTTTCCTTTGACTTGTATCTTATTTTGATGGTCGACGTGCCCAGGCAAATGATGCACTTGACAGGAATGAAATATATACACCTTTTGTTATGGGACACGTAATCTCGCAGCAAGCGAAAGCTACATCACATACTGTTATAAGATTTGATAGAGAAAGTGGCTTGTTTCAAGTAAAGATGGTGAGGCATGGTGCAAACATGAACCGAGGCGATAATAAACAGGTGATTATACGTTCTTATATGTTTTCTAACTTAATATTGTATGTTGGTTAGATATTCATTTCTGTTACGTTAACATACAGGTAGTTCAACTACAGCATCGGACATGTACATGCCAGAAATGGCAGTGTTATCATTTATCCTGCTCTCATGTAATGGCTGCATGTGCACATGTTGCAATTGATTTCTATAAATACGTTGATCGATGCTATACGTTACATGATTATTATCAATCATATGCACCATAATTCCAACCAATTCCACATGAAGAATATTGGCCTGAGCATGATGATGAAACCCTTATTTTGCCCGATATGAGTAGGCTGAGACAGAAGGGCAGGCCTCGTTCTACGAGAATTAAGAATGATATGAATATCCGTGAATCTGGAAACAAACGAAGGTGTGCCATCTGTAAGGAGGAAGGACATGATAAACGGACTTGTCCAACAAGAGTACAAGGGGGTCAGGATATTTTTGACAAATGACATTGTGTAGGTATATTATTTTACGGTCGGTTTATTCTCTTTTATACAGTATATTATATATTGATTGTGACATGTACGTTACTGATATATATTTCTTTTTATCTTATTGATATGTCAGGACAGCTAATGGTTGGAGCTTCGAATCTGATTACTTGTACTACTTGTTTGTCTCAAAATTATGTTATTATGTTTGATCGATTACTGACATATTACTAACTTATCATGTAATTTTCTATTTACGTGTAATTTATGGACTTCTTTAGTTATATGTTATTTACATTTACGTTGCATATATTGTAATTTATTTATTTGTTGACCCCTAAAGTGATTTTGATGATAACAAAATATTGGAGCATACATTTGGTTATCTAACAACTCTTCAAATGGTTGACAAGTTTTTGTAGGATAACTACATTGACATACTCTTTAAACCCTACAATCTTTATTGCTTTGTGTTGAGTTGTAAAGTGATTAGAATCTTGTAAAGAAGAACCCAACAAAAAATTTTTCTACTTAAATCAAAGATAAATGGTTACTTCTATTAGTTTTCAAGCTTTAATTTTTCTTGATTTTATTGTAAGAAGACATTGAAGAAGTCTTCAAAGCATGGCACAAGACTTCTGGAAAATTGAATTTGATCTAGCTGAAGAACCATTCTCGAGCCGACTGGATGGAGGAACCAGCCGACTCTGGCACTGGTACAAGAAAGAAGTTCTCTGGCACACAGATCCAGCCGACTGGCACCAAGGCCTAGCCGACTCATCCAGAACATGGTTGAGAATGTTCTGAGAATCTCAAGGTCCGAGTTGACTAGATTTCAGCCTAGCCGACTCGTCCAGGGTAAACCATTTTCTCAACTGTGGAACCCAGCTGACTGGTGTTCAACCCAGCCAACCCGAACTTGATTCGAGCCGACTCGAAGATTGTCTGAGCTGACTCGAAGATTGTCCGAGCCGACTGGAATGATGGGGTCACCTCCAACAGCTAGTTCCAGTTTTTATTTTTGAATTCCAAAAGTGCTCCAACGGTAACCTGTCACTTTCTAACGATCTACAACGTTCAAAATCAAGGGAAGGCAGTTGAAGTCTCTATAAATGAGGTATGAGAACATCCTTGGAGAGATTAATAAGTTAATGAACAGTTATTGAATATTTATTAAAGTAAGAGAAGAGAGCACTTGAGCTTTGAAGTCAGCCTTCAAGCCTTCACCAACTCTTACCAGAAGCTTGAAGCATCTTTTGAGGAAAGCAAGGAAGCCATTGAAGTGCATTGAAGAGCATTCAATTAAGCTTCACTAGAGCTGCATTGGCAACCACCAAACAACTGAGTTTGCCATTATTGTTGCTTTTTTGTTCTATTCTTAGAATATTTGGGTTATTGGTGAGCCCGGTTGTAAAAACCAAATAGGTTTCTTTGGTGAGCCTTTTCAAAACCAAAGTGTATTGGTTGGGATTGTAAGCCTGTAAAACAATCTAACTGTATTCCAGTTTGGGGGATATAGCGGAAATCCTGAGTGGTGAACTTGGGTAGTAGACGTAGGAGTTGGATTGCTCCGAGCCACTTTAAACTTGCATTGTTTGTGTTGTGCTTGATTTACTTTTTAGCTTCTGCACTTATTCTCTGATTAATACAGCACTCAACCACTAAAAGGAATTACTTGTGCACATACTTGCGAAAATTTTGTAATTCCCAATTCACCCCCCTCTTGGGAAAAGCCACCTGGGCAACAGCTGGTATCAGAGCAGTGTCTCTGATTACTTGAGTAAAGATTGATGGCTCATCCCATGAGTACATCCTTGGCCGAAGGCCAGTCAACAAATAGACCTTCACTTTTTATAGGCACTAATTATTCTTATTGGAAAGCATGAATAAACATTTATATTCAAGCCGTAGATTTTTAATTGTGGAAGGTCATCTTAAAAGGGCCACACATTCCCATGATCAAAGTTGATGGCATGGACATCCCTAAGCCTGAAGAGGACTGGGATGATCATGACATGAAAATGGGAGAACTGAATGCCAAAGCAATGAATTTATTATATTGTGCTTTGGATGCAACTGAGTTCAATCAAATTTTCACTTGCTCTTCAGCAAAGAAAATCTGGGACAAACTCGAAGTGACCCATTAGGATACTTCCCAAGTGAAAACCTCTAAGATAAATCTTTTAGTTCACAATTATGAACTGTTTAAAATGGAACCTTCTGAAATAATTTCTGCCATGTTCTCTAGATTTATAGATATTATTAATGGTTTGAAGAGTCTTGGCAAGGTATACTCAAATGCTAATCTGGTTCAGAAGATACTCCGTTCTCTACCTGACAAGTGGGATCCCAAAGTGATTGTAATCCAGGAGGCCAAAGATCTCAACACACTTCTACTGGATGAACTACTGGGATCACTCATCACCCATGAGCTGACTATGCAACACAGAATTGAAGATGAACAGAAGAAAAAGAAAACAATAGCCTTCAGAGCTGCTTCCGAATCAAAGAGGGATGATGAAGAATCTAAAGAAGAAAGCACCTCCTCCAATGATGACCTAGAAGATAATGACATTGCTATGGTTGTGAGGATATTCAGAAAGTTTGTGGGAAGAAAGAAAGGAAGATAAAACCAAAAATTTCATAGGAAGGATTATGGAAAAGAAAAGGAAAAGGACAGAGAGAAAGATAAAGAAAGTCCCCACATGCTATGAATGCAAGAAGCCAGGGCATATTCGTCCAGACTGTCCTCTGTTGAAGAAATCCTTCAGACATAAAAAGAAAAAGAAAGCCATGGTTGCCACATGGTCTGATAGTGAAGAATCATCTTCATCTGAAGAAGAAGAGATCACCAAGACTGCAAATCTATGTTTAATGGGTCTCGAAGATGAGGTAACATCCCCTAACAATTGCACTGAATTCATATTAGATGAATTAAATTTTGCTTTTCATGATTTATTATCTGAATTTAAGAAAGCTAGAGTAAAGATAAAATCATTGAAAAATATGAATGACTCTTTACTCAAACAAAAAGATGAAATTTTAGAAAAGAACATTTTATTACAAAAAGAACTGCATGACTTTTCTGAACGAGTTGAAAAGCTGAAAAATAAAAATCTTTTATGTGAGAGGAAAAACAGTGATTTACTTGCTGAAAATAATGAACTGAAAAAGGAGGTTACAAAACTCAAGCCATTAGTTGAAAAACTTACTTTGTCTTCAAATAAGCTTGAGTTAATTTTAAAAGAATAACGAATTTCAGGAAATAAAGCTAGAATTAGTTTTAAAACTTCTTTTATGAATAGAATTTCAGCAACTACTTTTGTGAAATCTAAAATACCTATTCAAAATATTTTATCTCAAAAAGTTTTGGCCACACTAAAAACTGTTTTAACTTCAAAGTCTTTATTGTATGTTCCTAAGAACTTGAGCAAAAATACATATATTTCAAAAAGTTCAAAATCTGTATCAACTGCATCAACTTTTAGAACTTCAAATTCTGTTTCTATTAAAAACTCTAAAGTTGTATGCGATGTTTGTAAAAGAATAAGACATAAAGCTTTTGAATGCAATAATTCTAGAAATGTCCTTAAGAATGTAAGAAAGATTTGGGTTCCCAAAGGAACTACCTCTGCTGACCTGCAAGGATCCAAGGTAGCTTAGGTACCTAAAAGAATTCATTGACTGTTTTGCAGGAATGTCTTGTAGCCCAAAAATTGAAGAAAAGGTGGTACTTAGATAGTGGCTGCTCGAGACATATGATGGGTGACAATGATCAATTTATCACCCTTGAAATGAAAGAAGGAGGCATGGTCACCTTTGGAGACAATGGCAAAGGGAGAATAATCAGTATTGGTAAGATCAAAATAACTCCCTTCACTTTTATTGAAAATGTTTTGCTAGTAGACAAGTTGAAGCATAATCTCTTAAGCATAAGTTAATTGTATGATAAAGGCTTTAAGGTTGTCTTTGAATCTTCTATGTGTATAGTAACTAACTCTTTATATTCTAGCAATAAGTTCATTGAACATAGACTTGGGAATATCTATATGGTGGATCTTAATGATCTTGCCATGTTAAGTAGCCCTAGTATAGTTGCAATGAATGCTAAGACTAAAGAGTCGAGTTTACTATGGCATAGACAATTAGGTCATGCTAGCATGCATACCATTGCCAAATTGATTTCCAAAGATCTTGTTAGAGGCATGCCTAAGTTTAAAGTTGATTTAAATCATGTTTGTGATACATGTCAAATAGGTAAACAAACTAGAGGGAGTTTTAAATCAAAGAATATAGTTTCTACAACAATACCACTTGAACTACTTCATATGGATCTTTTCGGACCTACTAGGATCATAAGCCTAGGAGGTATAAAATATGCTCTTGTGATAGTAGATGATTTTTCGAGATTTACTTGGGTTTTGTTTATTGCTTCGAAAGATGAAACTTTTCATGTTTTCAGAAAATTCCATAAAAAGGTTTCAAATCAAAAGAACTTATCTTTGATTTCAATTAGAAGTGATCATGGAACTGAATTTGAAAATCAATTTTTTGAAGATTATTATACTGAATTTGGCATTGATCACAACTTCTCCGCTCCTAGAATACCTCAACAAAATGGTATTGTAGAGAGAAAAAATTGGACATTAGAAGAAATGGCTCACACAATATTGTGTGAAGGCAATCTTCCAAAGTACTTTTGGGCAGAAGTGGTGAACACTGCATGCTATATCTTAAACCGTGTTTTGATCCGTCCTGTTTTAAAGAAAACCCTCTATGAACTTTGGAATGATAGAAAACCCAATATTAGTTATTTTCATATGTTTGAATGCAAATGCTTTGTGCATAACAATGAAAAAGATAATTTAGGAAAATTTGATTCTAAAGCTGATGATGCAATTTTCCTAGGTTATTCATTACATAGCAAAGCATATCGGGTTTTTAATAAAAGGACTCTTACTATTGAAGAGTCAATTCATATTGTATTTATTGAAACTAACCCTACACTTTCTAGACAAGAAGAGTGCATAGATAATGATGCAGGTACATTGCAAAAAGGAATGGATGACTTGAGCATTCAAGACAAAGACACTTAAGATGGAGAAGAAACGGTAAGTAAGGATCACACCGATCTACCAAGGGACTGGAGGTATGTTACATCTCACCCTAAAGAATTAATCATATGAGATCCTTCACATGGTGTTAGGACTAGGTCTGCACTTAAGGATGCATATGATTACTTAGCCTTTTTATCACAAATAGAACCCCATAGCTTAGAAGAAGCTGAGACTGACCCAAACTGGATGATGGCAATGCATGAAGAATTAAACAAGTTTGAAAGGAATAAGGTATGGACACTTGTAGATAGACCTACTGACCATCCAATAATAGGAACCAAATGGGTCTATAGGAATAAATTAGATGAGCAAGGAAACATTATAAGAAACAAAGCTAGATTAGTGGCTAAGGGATATAACCAAGAAGAAGGTATTGATTTTGATGAAACTTATGCACCCGTAGCAAGACTAGAAGCCATTATATTACTACTTGCATTTGCTTGCTACATGAATTTCAAACTTTTTCAAATGGATGTAAAAAGTGCATTTCTTAATGGTTTTATCTCTGAACAAGTTTTTGTGGAACAACCACTAGGTTTTGAAAATCACAATTTTCCAAACCATGTATTTAAATTAAACAAAGTATTGTATGGTTTGAAACAAGCACCAAGAGCCTGGTATGATAGACTTAGCACCTTCTTAATTGAAAATGATTTTTCAAGAGGAAATGTAGACAAAACCTTGTTTATCAAAAAGAAGAATAATGACATCTTAGTTGTACAAATATATGTTGATGATATCATTTTTGGTGCAACTAACGAATCTTTATGTAAAGAATTTGCTAAGCTTATGCAGGAAGAATTTGAAATGAGCTTAATGGGCGAACTGAACTACTTCCTTGGACTTCAAGTAAAATAAACAAAGGAAGGCATCTCTATTAACCAAGCCAAATACATTAAAGAAATCATCAAAAAGTTTGGTATGGAGAGTAGCAAATCAATGAGCACACCCATGAGCCTAGCTTGCAAATTGGACAAAGATAAAAATGGATCCAATATTGACCAAAAGCTATATAGAGATATGATCAGATCCTTATTGTATTTGGCTGCAAGTAGACCTGACATATTATATAGTGTATATGTATGTGCTAGATTTTAGTCATCACCAAAAGAAACACATATGCTTGCTGTTAAAAGAATAATTAAATATTTGAAAGGAACAAGTAATTTAAGAATTTGGTATTTTAAACATTCTACTCTGAATTTGATTGGATTCTCTGATGCTGATTATGCTGGTTGTAAAATACATAGAAAAAGCACTAGTGGTACATGCCAATTTCTAGGGTTGAATTTAATTTCATGGCACTGTAAGAAGCAAAACTCCGTAGCCTTGTCCACAGCTGAGGCTGAGTACGTGGCTGCTGGTAGTTGTTGTGCTCAAGTGTTATGGATTAAACAACAACTAGAAGACTTTGGTATATCATAATCTAAAATTCCAATTAAATGTTATAACACAAGTGCTATCAATTTGACAAAGAATCCAATTCAACACTCTAGAACCAAGCACATTGAATTTAGACATCATTTTATTAGAGATCATGTTTCAAATGGTAATATAGTGCTTGATTTTATTCCTACTGAAGATCAATTAGCTGACATATTTACTAAGCCACTTAATCAAGATAGATTTGAACTAATTAGGAGTGAATTAGGACTTTGTGATCCTTTCTAAATTCTCTAACCTAATTCCTTCAAATTTAAGGAAACATTATCTAGAGAACCTCATGATTTCATTCTATATCATAGAGCCTTAATTTCCTTTGAAATTCTCTTCAAAATCTCTCTGGTTTATGATCAAAATTTCCAAAACTCTAATTTGTTTGTTCGAGTCGACTGGTTCTTAAAATGAGTCGACTGGATTTTCTAAGAGTTTTGAGTGAGTTCTGACCTAGCCGACTTAAGCTTTTTCGAGTCGACTAGATTCTCTGATTGTTTTAGGAGAGTTCTGGCCGAGCCGACTCGAGCTTTTTTAGGACTATTCGAGTCGACTGGAATTTCGTGCCTAAGTATTTTTTTTGGGGTTATAAACCCTTCTCCGAGCCGTTTAACCCCTATTTTATCTTCTCTAATGGTTCGTTCCTCTCCTAAACGTACTCCAAAGATTCCTATCTCCCTTCTAAGATCTCCAATCTCCCAGTTTTCCATCTTTCCTAGCAATGGCTGGCTCCCAAGCGTGCTACCGGGAAACGCTCCATTAGGGCTGCTCCGTCTGTTGAAAGGGAAAGAAGGACTAAAAGGCATCAAAAGAGTCGACCGCCACCGTTCATAGTGAGGAACTTGTGGATGAAGCCGCAAGGGATGCTCCAACCATTCCAAGTCAAGGCCCTTCGATGTCTACACGACCGGTAACCTCTGGACATCGCATTAACTTTGAATTTATTAAGGGGATTGTGTTAAAAATCGGTGATTTGATTGAAGATCAAGGATGGAGAAAGTTTTGTTCCTTGAATGAAAAGACTTACCTCTTTCTTGTTAGAAGTTTTTATGAAAATCTGAGATTAGGAACACATCATGTTGAATCTACTGTTAAAGGAAAAAGAATTATTGTCAATGAAGAATTTCTACATGGTTTACTGGACTTACCTTCAGATAGAATGAAATTCCTAGTGATTGACAATAGAGAAAAGGCTTTAAGAACAATCTTAAACAAAGAAGATGTTAGTGGAATTGAAACAGTGTTTGCTAATACCCTGTCTCTAGAAATGAGGTTGCTACATAACTTTATCTGCAGAATATTCTTGCAAAGAACAGGAAGATTTGATTGGGTGAGTGAAAGAGACTTATGCCTTATGGGACACATATTGGAGAAGACTCCTGTAAATCTATCCTACATTATAATTATGGAAATGAAAGAGACAATTAGAAAGGACAAGTCATGCTTACCCTATGGAATGATGCTAACCCTACTGTTTAAGTCTCAAAGAGTGAGTTTGGAGGATGAAGATGGAGTTGAACTACACCATACAGATGTTTTCACCTCCAAATCACTGGAGAGAATGGGTTACTTCCAAGTTGAAGGAGTTTGGAGGAAGAAAGGGACAAATGTTAGGGCAATAGGCAGCTCTAGTAGTGAAGAAGAAGAGGAGAATGTAAAAATAGCTAGAACTTCTTCTGCACCTGTACCTGAGCCTGAGTCTTATATTTATGAGCCTGCTACTACTCTTGAGGAGGCTAGAGCACCCTCTCCTATTTTTGATATGCCTGCACCCGAGTTTGATTTGCCTGCGGCTGATATTCCTCTACCAGACTACCCTCCTGCAGCATCACATCCTTCAATCATCCAAAATCAGATTGAAGAACAGATGAGAAGTTTGACTGATACACTTACAGGAACAATTACTTTTCTTTTTGGTGATCTGAAAAGGTCAGTGGATAGTAGACTGAATCAGCTAGAAGAACATGTTATAAATCTGTAAGGAAAGGTTGAAGCAATATAAGCTTCAAGATCTGCACCTCAAGTAGAACTTCAACCAATCCTATACTATATCTCTTCTAGTTCTGAAACTATATTGAAATCTGTGGATGCAACTTTGAATGAATACAGAACTGAACTGAATCAAGCCAAATGCACATTAGGAATAATTGCAGAAACTAGACAGATGACAGATGACTATACTAGAGGCGTTGGGATCCTCAGGTCAGAGCTTGGAAGACTTAGAGGATCTGCTAAAGCATTTGCCAATGTTCAAGCTTCTGAGCTTATATCAATGCAAAAGGAAATCAGTGAGATGAAGGAGGCAGTGAACAAGGTACCAGTAAGCCTCAAGGATATAGAACAACAGCTTGGAGCAATCTGGATGGAGATGGTTTCTATCTGTGGCACTGTTAGATCCTTGGAGGTCACTGCTAGGACCAGACCCTTGTATGATCCTCCTCCTATTTCCACTAGGGCTCCTACTACCTCTCACCACCCTAGAGCACCTCCACCTCATGCATCCTCTAGTAGACCACCTAGACCTGCTTCTTGGTATGGTGCTAGTACACCTACCAATGTACCTAAAGAGGAATCAGATAGTGAATAGGTCTTTAGTATGGTCTAGTATTTTCTATACTTTTTGGAAGCTTTTTGAAGCTTATGTAATGCTTGATGTACTGAATTTTTTGATAGAAATGCAATGAATATCTTTTTTGGACACTATTCTGTATTTGTTTTATCTTGTTAACACTGTCTATTTTTTTAATAGAATTCTTTCTCTAAATTAAGAAAGTGAAATTATCTCAAACAAATCTTGATACATTCTCAATCTATTTAAAAATCTGAGCTTAATTGTTTAACCTTTTTGATTTGATGACAAAAAAGGGGAGAACTATTATATAATAGAGTGCATGAAAGAAGAAACTTAATGAATTGGATTAGAACTACTAAAGTTAATTAGACAGGGGGAGCTCAATGAGTTTTGCATACCTTTTTCTACTGAATTGTTCAATTGAATGATAAAGGGGGAGAAATTTAGAGAAATTTCATATTGATTAGAAATTTTATAAAAATGGGGAGATATATATGTTCAATTTACATGCTTAATTTACTTCAATGATTACTATGATGCTCTCTACTTATTACATCTAACTGTCAATACTTAATGCTGCTTGATACATACAAGCACTTATTCTCTAACACTTACATTTTATAAAATTGGCTTTGTGTATAACTGTATAGCATACATTGATACATATTTGAGAATACAGTTAATATTACGATACATCAAACAAATGTAAATGCTTACTATGATATACATCTACTTGTGAATAGAATAGATTATTTTCATACCCAGTGTTTTGTCATCATCAAAAAGGGGAAAGATTGTTGACCCCTAAAGTGATTTTGATGATAATAAAATATTGGAGCATACATTTGGTTATCTAACAACTCTTCAAATGGTTGACAAATTTTTGTAGGATAACTACATTGACATACTCTCTAAATCCTATAATCTTTATTGCTTTGTGTTGAGTTGTAAAGTGATTAGAATCTTATAAAGAAGAACCCAACAAAAAATTTTTCTACTTAAATCAAAGATAAAGGGTTACTTCTATTAGTTTTCAAGCTTCAATTTTTCTTGATTTTATTGTAAGAAGACCTTGAAGAAGTCTTCAAAGCATGGCACAAGAGTTCTAAAAAACTGAATTTGATCTAGCTGAAGAACCATTCTCGAACCGACTAGACGGAGGAACCAGCCGACTCTGGCACTGGAACAAGAAAAAAGTTCTCTGGCACACAGATCCAGCCGACTGGCACCAAGGCTCAGCCGACTCGTCCAGAACATGGTTGAGAACGTTCTGAGAATCTCAGGGATCCGAGTTGACTGGATTTCAGCCTAGCCGACTCGTCCAGGGTAAACCATTTTCTCAACTGTGGCACCTAGCTGACTGGTGTTCAACCCAGCCGACTCGAACTTGATCCGAGCCGACTTGAAGATTGTCCGAGCTGACTGGAATGACGGGATCACCTCCAATGGCTAGTTCTAGTTTTCTATTTTTGAATTCCAAAAGTGCTCCAATGGTAACCTGTCACTTCCCAATGGTCTACAACGTTCAAAATCAAGGGGAGGCAGTTGAAGTCTCTATAAATGAGGTATGAGAACATCCTTGAAGAGACTAATGAGTTAATAAACAGTTATTGAATATTTATTGAAGTAAGAGAAGAGAGCACTTGAGCTTTGAAGTCAGCCTTCAAGCCTTCACCAACTCTTACCAGAAGCTTGAAGCATCTTTTGAGGAAAGCAAGGAAACCATTGAAGTGCATTGAAGAGCATTCAACTAAGCTTCACTAGAGCTGCATTGATAACCACTAGACAACTGAGTTTATTATTATTGTTGCTTTTTTTTTCTATTCTTAGAATATTTGGGTTGTTGGTGAGCCCGGTTGTAAAAACCAAATAGGTTTCTTTGGTGAGCCTTTTTAAAACCAAAGTGTAGAGGTTCTAGGTGAGCTTGTGAAAACCTAGAGTGGGTTTCTTTGGTGAGCCCGATTTAAAAACCAAAGTATAGAGGTTGGGATTGTGAGCCTGTAAAACAATCCGACTGTATTCCGGTTTGGGGGATATAGTGAAAATCTCGAGTGGTGAACTTGGGTAGTGGACGTAGGAGCTGGGTTGCTCCGAACCACTATAAACTTGCCTTGTTTGTGTTTTGCTTGATTTACTTTTCAGCTTCTGCACTTATTCTCTGATTAACACAATACTCAACCACTAAAAGGAATTACTTGTGCACATACTTGCAAAAATTTTGTAATTCCCAATTCACCCCCCTCTTGGGAAAAGCCACCTGGGCAATATTATTAGTTTTACATATATGTTATTGCATACTACAGTCATGGATCCCGGTCCAGTAGATCCCTCCATGTTATATGACCAGGATATTCATCAATCCCGTTTAGCATGGGAGGGCCAGGTTGATGCTGTACTATACTGTAGACGTAGAGAGTTGATTATGCGTAGGTCGATACGACTCGATAAGCGCATAGTACCTTTACTATTACAGTCTGGCTTTTACGGTCTTGCACGAGTAAGATACATACATTTGGACTGGCACCTGATTACAACCTTTGTGGAGCGTTGGCATCCCGAGATGCATACATTTCATTTACCCCACGGAGAGTGTACCATCACCTTATAGGATATTGCTATCCAGCTAAGTTTGCTTATCGATGGTCTACCAGTGACAGGTACTACATGCATAGATTGGCGACAGGTTTGTCAGGATTTATTAGGGGTTATCCCACCACAGGATAGACTTCATGGTTGCCGCTTGAGCATGGTATGGCTAGCAGAGGAGTTTCATGAGCTACAGCGATATGCTCGAGCATATATTCTACAGCTGATCGGTGAGTGTTTGTTTATGGATAAATCTGGTGATAAGATGCATCTCATGTTCTTACCCCTACTTGCAGATTTCGAGAGTGCTGGTCATTATAGTTGGGATAGTGCAGGGCTCGCCTGGTTATATAGGGAGTTGTGTAGGGCGAGCAGGAGAGATGCCACCGAGATAGCTGGTCCTTTGTTGCTTCTCCAGTTATGGGCATGGGATAGATTTCCCATCCTAGTGCCAAGTAGATTATTTCACCCGGCTCGGGATCCTATGATTGATTTAGATGATGGAAGAGCTGGTTTACCACAGGGTCCACTGGGGATACGATAAGTTGTAAATTTATTTAAATTTAATGATTACTCATATTTATTGCTATATGTAAATTAATTTATTTAATGTACAGTTGGACAGATGGTTTTGCCGTTACGGAGGTACCTACACATGTTCTATCTTCGTATCAACATTTGATAGATCACCGGAGTCTACATCAGGTAACAACTAATACTTATCTTTGTCAATAGTTGTCAATTTTTATATTACTTATTTAACACATACTTGATATTGTTCATTAACAGGTGATATGGATGCCATATACGGATAATGTACTTGCACATCTACCAGATTACTGCCTTCATGGTCAGCATATATGGCATAGTAGAGTGCCACTCATATGTTTCTATATCGTAGAGTGGCATTTTCCTGATAGAGTGCTGCGACAGTTCATATTTCGACAGGTTATACCCGATCGATGTGCTACAGATCGTGCACTGCATTGTTTCGATCTTAGGGGATGACCCGATCAGGATTGGAGCAGCAGTCATCGTGCGTATATTCAGTTATGGGAGAGCCGTAATGATTCGATTATAGATGGTGCTCCTGCTGATGGTCCTATGCATTATCATGATCCATACATGTAGTGGTATCGTGGCATCAATCGACGATTTATCGGTCATGATGGTGCGATGCATGATTATGTGGTATGAAAATTTTTTTTATTCTATTACACATCATTATCATATATTTCATATTTTGTTTAACTCATTAATTTTTTGTACTTTTCAGACCACCGGTATTGCGACGATTTATCAGCTTGCTATGCCAGATTCTATAGCGACGTCCTCACAGCATATACAGGACATATGTCAGTCCACTCTTGATGTTGTTGGTGAGTTTGCACGTGTCCAGTTACGAGGATTTGCTCGGGAGGATGACAAAGACGACGAGACTCCAGAGCCTTATCCTTATCCATATGCATCTACATCGACAGCACCTCCTCCTGTTCAGCCTTATCGATATGCATCTACGTCTACAGCACCTCCTGCTCAGCACACATGAGGTACTTGATGATTCAGTACATCTCCCTTTCCGATGTAGGAGTACGATCCATTTATGTTCGCCGGTAGTTTTTTTCATGAGGATGTGAGACAGTTCACATCTACGGAGGATGCTACTGCACATTTTGAGTACGTTGCTGGATCGGACTATCTGATATATCTTGATTACTCAGGACATGGAGGAGGATAGCATATAGGCGAGGGGTCATCGCATGATGTATCTGCATTGCATGCATTTCCTGATGTACATGATCCGTCGGAGCATCAGGAACCGATTTAGGCGGAGCCAGTACATCGTCGACAGCAGCCTCCATGTACAAAGAGACGGCCACCATGCGGGACTTAGGATTTTTGTATTTTATTTTCTTACTGTTTGAACTTATTATATTGTATTCTTATATTTTGTAATTATAATTATCATATTTTATAATTTACTTTTTCACTGTACGTTGTTACCGGACCGGTTCCAATTCTATAATCCAAAATTTTAAATAATATTAATTTCTTAAAAAGAATTGGATTACACATGAATATACGGACTAACAAAATAATTAAAAAAATCATCTTTTTAAAATTTATAATAAATTATTAATTAGTGGATAAAATTTTAAATTTAATAAAAATAATGTTATAAAATTATTACAATGAATTTTAGAAGGACGAGCATCGATCGATACATTTTGATCGAACATAATGATGGATCGGGATCGGCTCTATTCCGAATTTATTAGCAGATCAATATTGGATCGGTCCGAACCGAGCTAAAGGGATGTCCGATGCTGGTCCGAAAATTAAATAGATCCGAAATTTGGTTCGATTTTTTTAAATACTAACCCAAACCAATCCAATTTCGGAATGGCACGGATCAGTTGCACCCCTAAAAATTGTAAACCCTAAAAAATCTTTACCTTGAATCCAAAACAACCTTTTCTTTTATTAAATTAATAAATATAACTTTTATTTAAAAACAAAATTACTAAATATATATATTTTTTAAAAAAATATTATAATTGAAATCGCGGGTTTAACCTGTGTTTTTATGAAATCACGGGTTCAACCCGTGATTTCTTTTAAACCTGTTACGTGGGAAAGACCGAAATCACGGGTTGAACCTGCGATTTCTTTTAAACCCGTGACGTGGCGAAAGACCGAAATCGCGGGTTGAACCCGCGATTTCATGGAAAAGCAAATTCCATTGTACTGAATTCGCGGGTTCGACCCGCGATTTTACCTGAATTCGTGGGTCCGACGCGTGTTTTCATACACCAAGTGGACAATCCGAAATAAAATCGTGGATTGAACCCGCGATTTCATACAGAACTCGCGGGTCTAACCAGTGTTTTCACGTGCCAGCTCCGCCCGTCCCATGCCACGTCGTCTGCACACGTAGCCAAAATCATCTATATTCATAAATAAAAACCGAATGGCGGTATTTTATTAATTAAATATATTTTTTATATTATTTTCGTTAAAAACCCATATCTTAAGCCCAACTTTTATTGAAAGTTATAATTTGGTATAACAACAGCAGAATCCCAGCTTGGTATAGATCTCAGGTGGGTCGGTGTTATCTAAGGTACAACACTCTTTGGGTACAGTCGAGGTAAACTTTTTTTTCATACCAGATATTCTCCGCTCTCAAGTCCGACCTAGAAGTTCGCTCAGGCAAAGAGAGTAAAACTTACTGGCCATTTATAGATCGGGTTACATCCTAATTTTAGCATTTATTATAGGGCCGAGGCACATGGCACAACCTTTCTAAATGAAGTGAACTGTCACCACCTTCCATTGGGTTGCCAGTGGTGATCCACCGGAGATTAGCTTGGCCAATTAGAGAGCAACACATGTTAACCATCCAACAAGGCTAGCTGAAGCATTACCTTATCTGCACACTCCAAGGTTTTTATAAGGGTATGATTTCTTCTATATTTGCCTTTATTGTTTTATCTTTGGCCCAGATGCTTCGTGTCGATCCTCAGTTCAGTGGTCTTGGAGCTAATCCATGCTCAACTCTAGGTCTTAGCTGAGTACACTTGGAAGCTTGGGTTCCAGTGGTCAGATATGTGAGCCTCTGCAAGGTCGGTTTGAACTCTATGAAGTGTCCTTTAGGACTAGCCTAAAGTTTTCACTTCATCTTTTTTTTTATCCATCTCTTTCGTGTCCTTGACATGTTGAGTTTGATTGTATCAAACTCTTGATGGTTGGTCACGGGCTTCACCACTCCCTATATATGCAGACGAGTTGAGCTACTTGCAAGATAATCAAGTTCAACTCGAATTCAAGCTTGCTTAGCTCGATTACTATCAAGCTCAAGTTAAACTCGAGTAGTAAGATACCCAGCTCGAAAGCTCATAAATCTATTCGGCTTTAAATATATTTATAATAATTTTATTTTTATTTACTATATATTAATATATATTACATGTAAACTAAAGCTTGATTTTATGTTTGAATATGGTTTAATTGGTATTTGAGCCGAGCCGAGCCAAGTCATGCTCAAGTATTTCTCTTTTTATCAAGTTGAGCACGGGTATTATCTTTTTTTTTTTATTAAGTTGAGCTCGAGCTTAGAAAATTAAGGCTTAATCAATCTCGAGCCAAGTTTCGAACTTAAGTATTTTGTTTCAAGTCATGCTCAAGCTTCTAACTACTCAACTTGGCTTTATTGCACCCCCTACCATTGCCTATTTTTTGGCCAATATTCTGCCTACCATTTCGCTCTTCCGAGCCTGTTTTACTTTTAAGAAGCATCCCACTGAGACTGGTGGTTCATTTTTCGTTACAGAGGGCTACCATGAGCCAAGAAACTCCTTCCAGTGTACATGGATGGAAGGAGAAATTATCTTTTATTTCTTCTTCTTTCATGAAGGATTGGGGTTTTTTCTCGTGGGAGGTTGGCGATCTGAGCTCCATCCTTGGGTGATGCCAACCACCGGGCTCTAAAGACCCTGCTTGGATACAAGCTTCTCCCTTTGAAAGATCTTATATCCAAGCAGATTTTATACAGCATCAAACTCAACCAGACCAATATACGAGGTGAGTGCCATAGTTTTTCCCTCTTTACTTATCCTTTTTGCAGAGATAAGGTTGGAGGAATTCGAGAGATTTGATAGGTCACTGGAAGAAGTGAAAAGTATCATCAAAGATGATAAATATAATAAAAATATCAAAATATATATTAATTAATTTTTATTAATTATAAATTAATATTAATATTTATGTTTTGCCGGGAAGGTAGTTATAGATAAAAAGAACTTAATTTATAAATTTAAAGAATACAAACATAATACAACACAGAGCTGAAATGGAGTTGTTTGGATAGCGTTGGCGCATGAAGTAAAGGCAGTCAAAGGCATTGCATTCTGTGTCCTCATGTAAGTAGGAAAAAAAAAAAAGACAAAAAAGAAAAAGAAGTGCCACACGTTGCATGAAGCTAATGAATGGGAGAATAGAACATGCTGAAGCCTAAACCTTGGTGCCACTTAGTTTCGGTTTGGACTTTTTTTGATTAAAAAATTTAAAGATAAAAAATTAATAATAATATAATAATTTTAGAATTTTTGTTGGTAGATGATAGTGAAAAAATTAAGGATATATATAATAAACTCGTTCACTTAGTTGACACCACTAACAGTCAGGTTGACATACTCATTTTCGGATGGGAAATAACTACGAAAAAAATTAATATATACCGTGTATCGAATATTTATTGAATGAAATTGGAGGATCGTCTAGAGACGGTCATGCTCGGGATCTAATTTTTTTTTTTTTAAATGCTCGGGATTTTTTTTTTTTTTTTCCGGTAAAAAAAAAAAAAAAAAAAAAAAAAAAAAAAAAAAAAAAAAAACCTAAACCTCCGTGGGTTAATGCATGGAAATCTCATGTGGATGCACGGAACGATGGGACAAACGTCTTCGTACGGCTCCTAGCAAATCCGGAAAGGAGTCTTCACGTGGTGTTGCTCAATCCATTCCTCTGTCATGACAAATTAAATGCGGTGTATGCTTTCCTGGGAGCTATCGGGTGGTTGAAAAGAATCCAAGCTTTGATCTGATGGTGAGGGAGAAAGCCAACATGCTGAGGGACTCCATACATGATTGTAGCCAAGATTTGCAGCATCCGACATGGTAAGAGCCAGGGAAAAACAAGTTCAAATGGCTGACATTAAAGAATTCAGCTTGACAAGCGTGATTATAGTGGGCTTTTACATAGAACGGATCGATGGTAGGGAGTGCTTTTAAGTGTTTCAAGACCTATTGTAATCCAACTTCACTCCAATTTGGAGTGTTTTTAAGTGTTTCAGGACCTGTTGTAATCCGACTTCACTCCAATTTGGACCGGGATTTGTCCCATACCGAGCCTATAAAAGGAGGACCACGAGAACCATCAAGAAGGCAACGAGCAAGCCATAGAAAAATTATTTTTCTTTTTTTATTTTATTTTAGTTTAGTTTGTAGAGGATTTGATACGAGAAGAAAAATATTGCCAACTCAATCCATGCATGGCTATAGCTCCTCCGTCTTGGAAAAGAGATGAAGTTATTTTTAAAATAGATTTGTTTTCTTTTCCCTGTTTCATATATTTCATTCATGCAATATTAATAAAATTTTTTATTTCTTTAATCATGCTTGTGTTATATCTTCTAGAATAAATTAAGTTTTTGACAAATTATTCTCTAAGGAGATGTAACTTGATCTTAAAAGGATACAGTTCATGCTTGAATAAGAGATAAATTATCTTGAAGTTAATTCCTTTTTATTTTATATGAATTTGGGATAATCTATGCTCATAAATGAATGGGTCATGATCCTAGAAATATGGTTCGTACTTAGATAGAGATAGGTTATACTCAAAAAACTAATTAATCACAAGCCCTTTGTATTAATGAATACCAAAATCTTTTAACAAGAAGAATGGATTCTTAATCCATGAGATGTGTTTAATTATCTTTAGAATTAATTTATTCTACTAATTAGTTTCTAAAAATTCATAATTAAAATATTTTGATTTTATTTCTTTATTTTTTTATGAAATAATTATCCTAGATCCCTACTCATCCTAGCTATATAGTAGTGAGTTAGGTTTTTATTTTTGATCATCCTATGACAAGCGATTAGAAGACTAGTTTAAGTGCCCCCGCTTTGAAGCTCTAGTAGACCGGGGTACTTCTAGCTTGGTCAAGAGCTTTGATCGATGACCTGCCACAGAGACCTTGCCCACTATCTCCCATGTTATGGTAGTTTCCTTGGTCCAATTGCTTCCCTCAAGGGCAACTCTGCTGCACTATTCTTCTACTCCGACCTCTCGAGAAGGGGGGGCCCATTAATCTTTTGCTTCCCGATGCATCTAGCTTGGTGTCAAACCCTACTAAGACCAAGTAGGGGTTGTGCATAGCTACTATCTAACCCTCGTTTGACTGCATGCTGGAGAGTTGGTGAGCAGCGTGTGATCTCATCCACAAGATTTTGCTTGTAGGTAACGAGAAGAAGTTGGAAGATTCTAGCTCCAATTTCATCCAATCTGGTTATTCTGACTCTTTCATCCTCATAAGTGATGCCAAACTCATACTTCACTTTGTCACTAAATTTAGGCTAGCTTACTTGTCCTTTTTTTTTTTTCCTTTCCAGCTTGGTGCACCAGCTAGTTTATTACATGAAGTCTAACAAGGTCACGAGATCAAAAATGATCGAGGTTCAGCATATGGTGGATGTGATCAAGAAGAGGGCTAAGGAATTAAAAAGGGCCAAGGAGATGGCCTAGATCATCTTGACTGAGGTCGGGGTAGAGACCAAGCACCTGAAAGAGGTGCATAAAGAGGTTAAGAGAAAGCTTGCCTTGACCAAAGAGAGGGCTGGAGCGACTAAGGAGAAGGTCGCTAAGGTGAAAGCTGAGGGTGCCGAGCAGGCTTGCAAGGTGGTGGAGGCCTTCTGAGCTTTAAAAGAGCTTGCAAATGAGAAGGCTAAATCCACTGTAGAGTCTTACAATGTTAGACTTCAAGAATACCATGCCAAGTTTGTGGAGTACTTCCCCAAACTCAACCTATGATTTTTGGATGCTGAGGTCCTCGAGGACCTAACCCTCCCGACCCTTATGGAGTTTGGGGCATTCTGTGCCAAGCTTCGCGCTAAGGAGGTAGCTTCTCAACCTGGTCCCACAATCAAAGAAGCTGCCCCGATCTAAAGATGTTGCCAACCCTCTCGAGGCATAGACTTGGCCTCCTTTTATTTTATTTTGTTTTGTAAGTTTGGCTTGATAGAACCCAAGCCTTTTTATAGTCGGCAAGTCCAACCTTTTGTACTTTTGTCAAACAATGAAATGCAACTAATTTTTTGTTATGCCAAACTTTTGTGGTATGCCCTTGTTTAATTATGCAATCAATGAACTATCCTTCCAGTAGGAGATTTTCTTCAACTTTTTATCCTTGTGATAAATAAATAGCTTGCAACCTTCAGAATAATTGTTAGTTAGGTTAGTTTCTAAATTATTGAATTAGATCTAAAGTGGGCCTCTAAGCTTGGAGTTTCATCCATATTCATTGTAGATCAGTATCCAAGGGAATTTAGAGTGATGTGACTCAAAAGCCTAGCATTCTTAACACTAATCTTTGGCTAAGCTCATTGGGGTTGGGCACTTTTGAGGGTCCTTCTAAAAGATTTTCCCTTGCTTCCTAACTAGCCAAGGTTCTTAGCTCGGCTCATTTTAAGAATCGGAACTATCCAAGGATCCTTTCATATGATTACCCCTCTCAATTCTTGGTTTCCAAAGGTCTTTGGTTCGGCTCATTAGGGATGAGATATTTTACATTTGATGGTCCTCTAAAGGGATTTTCCCTCGCTTCTTAAATAACTAATTTTTAGCTTAGCTTATTTTAAGAGCAAGGAGCTATCCGAGGGCCCTTTTATGGGGTTATCTTTCACTTTTTGGTCATTTAAGATCTTTAGTTTGGAACTTCAAGAATGAGAATTTATCTTTTAAAGATCTTCATAAGGAGTTACTCCTTTCTTCTCAAATGTCCAAGAATTTTAAGTCGGCTAGTTTTAAGAGGAGAAGTGGTGTGGGCACCAGAGTTTGTAAGAGACTTAAAGCAAACAAGATCAATCCAAGCTCCTTGTGGATTGCAATTAAGTTCAATTAGACAAGTTGGGTTCAAAATTAAGCAAGATCAAGACCATGAAGCTTGGAAATTGGATGGAGCAAACCACCTCAATCACCATGCCAAGTTGGAATGCCACATCACCATGCCAAGATGGAAGCCAGCTCACCTCCTCCATGCCAAGATAGAATGACACCTCACTTCCCATGCCACATCACTCCATTTGGGAGCCCAAATTCAAATTCGAATTTAAGTTGAAACTTCCCTCTTATATCTTCACTATTCATGCATGAATCCTACTTATCCCTCAACTCTTCACTCCACTCTTTAAGCTTGTAATTTGAATTTGAAAGGGATAGGAAAGTCTATAAATATCTCTAACCCTCTTGTAATCAAATTATTATGATGAATGAATGAAAGTTTTTTTCTACTTCCATTTACTTGTTGCATTTGACATTCCATGAGGGAGAGGGTGTGAGGCCCAACCGCCCATCCAAGACGCCACCATCTTCAACCAAGACACCCATCTCTTCAACCAAGATACCCATTTCTTCAACCAAGACACCAGCCTATCCCACCAAGATGCTAACAATCATTTCCTTTTCCTCCTAAATCTCTACTTTCCTTTTCTCTCATCCTTTTATGCCCAATAATGCCCTTCATTGCAGGATCCTCCTTAATATCGAGTTGAAAAGGAGGTTTGCTTTGCTTCAAAACCATCTACATTAGGAGTCTTCCATCCAAGGAGTAATAGTCTTCAAGTCCAACCACTAATCCTTGGAGTGCTGAAATTAAACCACCACCAAAAGTATAAGAGCTCATGGTTGGTAAAGAACCCTTTCTAGACTCTTAGATCTGATTATTTAAAGGTACATATCCTAGTTAGAATGGTTTCTTAACCATTAGGTCCTTTCTACTTTTGATTGAATGGAAACTATATTGCGGGTAATATAACTTTCATATAGTAGTTTCTTACATCAAATTTTTTTGCTCCCTTTTATGCATAAATCCTGTTGATATGTGCTTGAATCATTGCTTAGTTTAGTTTGCTAGGTTCTAAGTTTAAAATCCCATCCAGTATCCCACATCATTTTTGGTATCAGAGCATGGTTAACTAGGACAAGTTTGCTAGTTGCTGAAATTTTCTACATGCTGAAATTTTGCAATTAAGGATTAATCTGAGAGTTCTCTTCATAACTTTCCATATCTTAGTTTTCATTAGCATTTTTCATTAATATTGCCAATTCAAAAACCAGGGCTGAAATCTTCCTCATAGATTTCAGATATGAAATTTTTAAAACAATCTGCATTGTTTTCATTCTTTGATCTAAGGTTTCACTCCTCCTGAGCGGGTATATGAAAGTATACTGTCACGATCCATCGGATTAATGAGCTACGACCTGACATGAGTGGTGGGGATATCAGGATCAGACATAGATCCCTGGAACCCATAAGATTTATTGATTAGGGTTTTAGTCATGTGTCATAATTTTGTAATCAATTAAGATTGAGTCCTGTAAGAAGTTGAGGTTAGTTGATTTGTCTCAACCCTCAACCCTAGTCAATATATTGAGTCATGTACTTCAGTTATGAGTCCAGTAAGAGTTCAATTTTGTACAAGATAAAAGGATACCCTACTTTGAAGTTCTACCAAGCCTCATCCGTGAGCCAGAAGTCCCCACTTTAGCTAATTAGACTTTGTATAACATCCTAGGGTCCACGATTCCTGCATGATGCCCAGATGCCCTCCAAATGCTCTCCAGATATATAGATTCCCCTCCAAATGCCACAGTATATTCCCAAACTAGGTTACATCATGAATCCAGAGGTTCATCTGTGCCCCAGCCCAAGAGAAATCAAGCCCAAGGCCTTAAGAAGCAAGATTCCAAGAAATATTCCTATTACTAGGCTACCAGGCCATCCCAGCTTCCAGGAGGCCCAAGCCCATGCGCCCTTCACCTCTTGGCTGGCCCTTGCTGCTCCCATAAAGCCCAACATGCCTAAGAGAGGCATCCTCACTTGGTTGACCAAGTGCAAGGGTTGGTAGAAGACTAGGTTAAAGCATGAAGGGAGAATGAGAAGACTAGTCAAAGTCCTACCCTCTTAAGGCTTTCTTTCCTAACCTATTAAGGATTCTTTTCCTAATGCCTTAAGGAGAGGTTATTCTTAACCTAAGTGTAACCCTAGTTAGGAGAGGGCATGGGAACTCTATAAATACCCCACCCCTCCTCCTCTTGTAATTAATCTACTCTTATGAATTAAAACTCTGCTAAATTGTTTTGAGACAGGTGTCTTGTGTTTTCTTATGGTTTCTTGTGTTTGGTTCTTGTTCTCTTGTGTTGGCTGACCACACATCCTTGCAATCCTCCATACCCCAAGCAGCAAATAAGATCTCCAAGCATCAGCCACATCCAAAAGAGAAGCCTTGAAGATGCCCAAATCAAGAGCTCTTCCTGCTTCCTTGCCACCAACCCTTTGCCCTAATCCCTTTTCCTTCCTTATTTTATCTTGTTATTTTCTTCTTTGATTACCTTATTCATGCCTAACCTTGACATTTTGCAGATCCCCGAGCTGTTTCCCCTCCCCAGAGGAGGCTTTCTTTGTCTTCAGACCGGGTCCAGATCGCCTTCAAATTTGGGAGCCAAAGGCTTGTTCTTCCAAGCACCATCTTGAGGCTAAGAGATCTCTTCATCGAAGAAACTACAATCGCTGCCTGGTAAAAGCCTTCCCCTTCTTGAGTTTTGATTTGATGACGGTACGCTATCTTAAGTCGGGAGTTTCTCAATTCTCGAGTCCTAGAATTGATTATTCTGTACGAGTTATCTCACAAGTATGTTAGTTTCTAGCATTACTAGTCTTTTTGCTGATTCTTTCTTATTTTCGGGTCTTTAGCCACTGAATTAATGTCTAAAAAATTATAAAAAAAATAGTTTACTATTTTGCATCAATCTTAGGTTCGTCCTTCATCAGTAAGATCCTTTGGTTAAAGGTTTGATGTGCTAATTGCTTGCTTGATATATGATTGCATGACTTGCCTAAGTGATTGCTTGAATTGCATGATTTTCTTTTATTAGTACATTGAATACCCCAAAGTTTTCTAGCACAATTCAAATTCAAAATCCACCTAGCCATAATTCAAAATTTAAAATTTAAAATTTGAATATTGAATTCTAAAATTTAAAATTTGAATATTGAATTCTAAAATATTGAATTCAAAATTCAAATTTCTAAATTTCAAATTTCAAATTCGAATTTTAATTTTGAAATTTAAAATTTGAAAATTCAAATTTGAAATCCAAATTTAAAATTCGAATTTGAAATTTGAAATTTAGAAATTTGAATTTTGATGTGCATGTTATTCCTAATCTTTATGTTTATTTCTAGTCTTTATGTTTTACTGATTAGCTAGATTGTTGGATGTGCATTCATTTTAAAATATTTAAGGGCAATCCTATCACAAGATAAAGAAGGATTTCATCATCTTTTCTTGGCCCAAAAATAACCAACTACATATTGATGGGGATCTAGGGCAGGTCCAGGTTCTTTTTCTATTTTTTTTTTATTTTTCCTATTCCTGCTATTCCACCTATTCCTGCTATTCCACCTTTATCCCAATCTTATTCCTGATTTATTCCTACACTATTCCATCTTTTCCCGTGATTTTTTTTTAAACTCCCGAACCCTAGCCGCCGCCCCCGCCGGCCCACGCTGGCCTCGCCCTCGCTGGAAACCCGACATCTGCCGCCCATGCCCGTGGAAGACAAACGGCCGTGGGAAGACCAACCGTCGCCCATGTCCAACGGTCGCCATGCCGCCTGCTACCGCCGGCCTGCCACCGGCCGGCCACTCGCCGCCCACCGGTTCATGCCTGGCCACCGGAGGGCCCTCGCCGGTGCCCTTGGGCCCTACGGCCGTGGGAAGACCAAACGACACGGTCGTGCATGTCGTGCCGCCCCTACACCGCCACCCGCCACCACCGCCCGCCACCGCTTGCCTGCCCGCCGGCCACCATTTCGTCATCCCCGGCCTCCCCCACCGTCTGCCATCCCGCCGGAGCCTAGGGTCCCCCACGGCCATAGGAGACCAAACGGCACGCCCAGGGCGTGCTGTGCCATTCTTGTGCCGTCACCCAGCCTACAGGCCACCGCCGGCCATCCGTCGCTCGCCGTCCGTTGGCCGCTTCTCGACCACCGGCCATTCGCCGTTTGCCGTTGGAGATCGATCCTCCTCTGTGCACGTCCGCGTGAGAAGAGTTCGCACGCTTTCTGGAGCAATCCAAGCAACATGCTTTCTAGAGCAGATCATCAAGCCAATGCACTTCTCAGAGCACATCAGCACCATTTTTGATGCAACATGAATTTTGTTGTAATTTATTTCCTTTTCTAGTTTTCTTGGAGGCTAAGAAATTGAGGGTTTTGGTTTTTCTATATAAAAGCCCCCTCTCCCCCTGTAATAATAATGATTTGATATAAATTTTTGGGTTCTTCATTAGTTCTAGTTCTGGGCTGAGGCCCGTTTGCCTTCATTCCCTGCTGTGTGCATTATGGGTTCGATGAAGGGTGTGAGGCGCTCCCTGCTGTATGTATTATGGGTTCGATGAGCACCCTAGTTATCATCTATCTCGTCTTCTTTATTCTCTCGTGTCCTTTGAGAGTCATCCTAGCGCATCTATGTGAGAGCCCTACTATGTGCATTTTGGGTTCGATGAGAGTTCAGGGTAGTTGGTGCTGTGATCCCTCGGGAGGGTAGCTTTATGCTTTGACCCCTGACTTTCTATGTGCGTCCCCCTGTTAGAGTGAGTCCCAGGGCCATGAGTTCCAGTTCCCAATTTCCCATCTCATCTTTCCTTCGCCACCTCCACCAAGAAAATTGAAAATAAAAGAGATCAGCTATTTTAGGGTTTTAGTTTCAGTGTCACCCTAGTCCCGGGAGGCTTCTTAGCCCTCCCATGGTCCTAGTTTGTTTAGTTGTTTCCCTTTCCCAAATAATCTAGGTTACATCGATTTTCGTCCCACATCACATATTGCACCCAAGCCTATCATAAAATTGAGTAAGAACTTAAAACTAGAGACATCGACAGATCAAGTTCATGATCATGTTGAGACTTAACATTAATTGATTATGTATTTATACTTAGATATTAGTGTCTAAGGCTAGGAGTCCAACGGCAAACGTCTTAAATGGATTTGTGGTTTTTAATTAGGACCTCACAAAAGTGAGGGGAACCTCCGACAGTCCCACCTCTTACCTGACCAGTTGAAAGGGTAACTGCAGTCTTGATTAGTGCTCTGTCAATTCATGCTATCTTGAACTTCTAAGTCTAGGAGCCATAGAAGCTAGGTTTGTATTGCATGACCACTAGATCAGGAACCCCATACCAACATCTCCAAACTCAACCAAGTCTCACATGGACCCTAATCTTGAAACTTTGATGAGAACTATGACTGAGCAATTTAGGCAATTAAACAATAGGTTTGGCCAAATGGAGGAGCGAATTGGAACCCTTGAAGAGACCTGTTTGACCCACACTGAGCCTGAATCACCTAGACCAACTCCCCTTGGACCAAGAGCCCATCGCCATGATCCCATCCCTAAATATAACCCTAGACGCCCATACCAAGACTTCGTTGATTCAGAGGAAAGAGCCCTTAGGAACATACATCTCGATGCAACCACTTTTGATGAAAATTTAGACCTTAAGGTGTATGTTGATTGGGAGAGTGATATGGATCAATACTTTGAGTGGTATGAGATATTGGAAGAAAATTAAGTATAAATTTGCAAAACTTAGGTTAATCCGACAAGCCAGATTGTATTGGAAAAATGTTGAACACATTTGTCGACAGAGAGGAGACATGCCCATAGTCACATGGAGAGCCATGAAGATCAAACTTAGGGAGAAATACCTACCCTTGTCCTATGAGCAGAGGCTTTTAGATCAATGGAAAAGATTGAGCCAAGGGAATAAAACTGTATCTAAGTATATCACTAAGTTTGACAAATTTGTCATGAGATGTGATGTGGCGAGACTGCTGACGTGAGAAGCTGACAGACATCACATTAAAGGAAATCACCACGACAGACGCCAAAGCAACACCCAAGCCCGGACCACCTTGCCGAGTTGAGCCCCTTCAAAGCAATGGGCCGAGCTCCATCCTCCACCAGGTCGCACCCACGAGCTCGGGATGCCTAGGCCAGAGCCATCCTCCACCCTCCAGAGCGAGACCCTCGGAGGCTAGTGCCTTGCGATCGAGGTTGAGCTCAGCGCTCACCCGTCGATGTGGAGCCTCTCCGAGCGCACGCCCTCTGGACCGGGTCCGTCCTCCGCCCTCCAGAGCGAGACCCTCGGAGGCTAGTGCCCGGCGGTCGAGGTCGAGCTCAGCGCTCACCCATCGATGTGGAGCCTCTCCGAGCGCGCGCCCTCTGGACCGGGTCCGTCCTCCACCCTCCAGAGTGAGACCCTCAGAGGCTAGTGCCCTGCGATCGAGGTCGAGCTCAGCGCTTACCTGCCGATGTGGAGCCTCTCCGAGCGTGCACCCTCTGGACCGGGTCCATCCTCCGCCCTCCAGAGCGAGACCCTTGGAGGCTAGTGCCCTGCGGTCGAGGTCGAGCTCAGTGCTCACCCACCGATGTGGAGCCTCTCAGAGCGCGCACCCTCTGGATAGGGTCCGTCCTCCGCCAAGGTGACCACACGAGCTCGGAGCACCTAGACCGAAGTAAGCCCTGCCATCCTAGGACACCGGCGAGCCGCCCGAGGACTACGGAGTGGCGCCTCCCATGCCACCATGACTACCTGCCCGGCCGTACTTCCAGGAGGATGGGCCAGCCAGAAAGCACGAACCCCTAGGACGGCGACCCCCGGATTGAGGCTCTGGCAAGCTTTCCATAATTGAGCAACAGGGGAGGATGTCAGAACGAATGGAAGCTTCCCCTATCACCTGTCAGGAAAGGCGTCCCGTCTACGACATGGAATCCTGCCACACGCGCCTGCCAACCCAGCGAGGATCCCGAGGCAAGCTCCAAACGACCAATTTTCAACTACAAAGAACAGTCGACACCCCCAAAAAAAGGGGGAGAGGTAACACCAACGACAACCAACACTAGCGCAAGCTCGACCAAGAGGGCGAAGCACCACCACCGAAATCATAGCTGAAGGAAAACAAGGGAAACAAGGAGAAGCGGAGCAAAGGGAATCCCCCTGTTCTCGCTATCATTCTCCCCCGGCAACATTCTTTCCTTCACTCACATCTTTCACTCCTCCTAGTGCGGAGTCCATCAAGTGGGGCCTGACCAGGAGGATCTGTTTTCCTGGATCGTCACTGACTTGACCGTCGGAGTGCTCCCGCTGGAAACCCCAGCCCGGGTCACTAACCCCTGTTTCGCAGGTCCAGGAACAGAGGACCGACAGGCAGCGAAGGGAGCGCACTCCGGCGCCGGCAGCAGCTACGGGCCACGACGGTCCTGGCGGCAACAGATTGGCGCGCCAGGTAGGGGGGACAAACCCTCCATCTCTTCACAGACAAGCCAGGCGGGAGGATGGTGACAACAAGGGCAAGGAAAGCTTCCACCAGTCGTGCGGGGGACTCCCCCTCTCAAGGGAACCCGCACCGTCAAGAAGCGGAGCCACCTGCTCCGGTCCAGCCACCTCTACCAGAAGCCCAGCTGACTGCACTTGCCCAGCAGATGCAAGTCCTTGTCACGGCAGTGCACCAGCTTCAACACCAGCACCAGTCCATGGCTACCCACCAGCAGCCAGGGACCCCGGCGGCCCACGCCGTAGCTCCCCTCGATAGCCTGCACTCCTTCCAAGGAAGGCCGTCGCAGTCGCGGGCCACCACCGACAACCGGGGCAGCCATCAAGCTTCGGCGAAAAGACAACGAGCCGGCTCTGCCGACAGGGAGAGCCGCTCACCAAACCTCGGGCGGGAGGTGCCCAGGTCCCATCGAGGCAAGAAAAGCAAGACCCTCCGCCACGGGTGCCATGCATCCATGTCACCTTCTCTATCTCCTTCGATGGAGGAGTCCACTGATGAAGCCATCAGGCACGTGGTGAAAAGGTGCCTGGAGGAACATGAATGCAAGCTGGCAGAGTTTGCCCGCCGGTTGCCAGCATGCAAGGCTTCGCTAGTGAGCCAGCGGGCTACGACGCCCGTCCCCCATTCTTCCAAGAGGAGCTGATCCCACACTGGGTCCGGATGCCGCAGGTGGATCCTTACGATGGGACCACCGACCCCCTGGACCACCTGGAAAGCTACCGGAACCTCTTGAGTGTCCAAGGGCACACCAACGCTCTCCTCTGCATCGCTTTTCCTGCTACTCTCTGAAAGGCAGCCCGGGTGTGGTTCACCCATTTGGAGCTGGAGAGCATCGCTCCTTCGCCCTGCTAGGGCAGAAGTTTGTGGCCCACTTCGACGCTTGCAAGAAGTTGCCACAAGAGGCAGACAGCCTCTTCTCCATCTGGCAGCAGGATCGCGAGCCCTTGCGGGAGTACGTGGCCCGCTTCAAGGCCATTGTGTTGGAGATCTACAATCTTGAAGAGCTAGTCGCCATGCTGGTACTGAAGCGAGGGCTCAGGACCTCCCGCCTGACCTACTCGCTGGACAAGAAGCCCACTAAGACTTACCCCGAGCTCCTTCTCCAGGCCCAAAAATACTTTCGTGCCGAGGAGGCAGACCGTACGAGACGGGAGCTCGATGGAGGACCCTTGAAGAAGTCGGCCCCTGCTGAAGTGTCCGGGACTCAGAAGCCAGCACTCTAGGCTCTAAGCTCTTGGTGGGACCGACCAAGGCTGAGAGGGACCCCTATCCCCGAGGAGAGCTACACCCCTCTCCTCGCCCCGAGGACAAAAATCCTCATGGAGATTGAGGGCAAGGACTACTTGAGGTGCCCACCTCCATTGAGGACCACCGTCGACCGTGACAAGACGAAGTACTGCCGCTTCTACCATGATCATGGCCACGACATCGAGGAATGCCGCAACCTCAAGTAGGAGATTGAGGAACTCATCAATAGAGGCTACCTCAAGAGGTTCATGGGGGGCAGACCTCAAGCAAAGTCCCAGGCGCTCGTCACTCTCCCACCATCTCCAGCCATCGACAACCGCCCCACCGAGAAGTTAGTGAGCATGATCTCTTGGGGAGTTGCCTGTGCATCCAAGAGGACCCGGGGGCAGGGAAATATGAGAATGTACTCCCCTTTATGAGGGAAGGGAAAGATGGGGGAAAAAATATAAATAATGATGCCATGGTCGTCGAAATGATGATCGCAAAGCATCTTGTAAAGCGCATCATGGTTGATAGTGAAAGCTCCACATACGTGATTTTTTATGATGCCTTCTCTAGAATGAATCTCTCCCCCGATCAGCTTAGGCCCATGCATACACCCCTTGTTGGCTTCACGGGCAATTCCATGAGAGTAGAAAGAGAAATCACTCTCCCGGTCACTGCCTGAACCCCACCTCGATAGAGCACTGTCATGATGACCTTCACGGTTGTAAGGCTTCCTTCCACCTACAACGTGATATTGGGTTGACCCGAGCTCAATCTATTCGATGCCGTTGTCTCCACCAAGAGGCTACTTGTACAGTTCCTAGCCCCTACGGTGTCGGGGAGATGAGAGGAACGCCCCAGCCAGTGCAGCATTATTTCCAAACTCTCCCTGGGGCCAAGGTCCCTCAGGACGACCCCAGTGCAGACGACCTCGACCAAAGGGCCCAAGACCCCAAAGGAGGCCCGGTCGAGCGTCTACTTTCTTTTTTGCTTGGAGACGACCCCATAAAGACGGTGCAGATCGGAGCCCAGCTACCCGAGAAGGAGAGGGCTCAACTGTTGGGATTCCTGTGGGCGAATGTGGATGTGTTCGCCTGGACGGCGGCGAACATGCCAGGTATCCCCCCTGACATTATTACTCACAAATTGAGTGTCGACCCAAAGCACAAGCCAGTTCGGCATAACAAGAGAAGTTTTGCCTTGGAGAGACAGGCAGCCATCAAAGAAGAAGTTGACAAACTCCTGGCCGCTGGTTTCATTCGAGAGGCCCAATACCCGAGCTGGTTGGCAAATGTAGTGATGGTTGATGCGTGTCGTAATGCACCGATTTAGAACCTTAATTCCACTACTCTAAAGGATAGAATAGCGGGAGTAAGGGTCGATCCCACAGAGACTTTGGGGTTATCTTGAAAAAGGATTTTCTTTTGATTTAAAATAAACTAAAACTAATGCAAGAAATAGATGCAAATAATAAATTTATGAAAATAATTTAGATATGACCTATCTCAAGAGTACGGCCCGTACCCGTGGATCACGGCCCGTCCCTTAGGTATAGGTCAGTCAAAATTAATTCACTTTGACTTACCTTAAACGCTAATCCAGCATTACTTCAAAATAAAAATAAGCAATCACGGATTAATATAAAGCAAATAAATATTTATTGCATAAAATTGAGGTACAGAGAAAATAAAAGAAAAGTAAGGGAACAAGGGTCCCTTTCTCCCTTTTTATCCGACTCTGACTCTCTGTCACAGCAACAGGTGGAACTATGGAACCTCCCAAAAAATTCCTCTTTTTTGGAGAAGAGAATCACCGAGGTATTTATAGATGAAAAATACCATGTCGGGTCCGTGTGGAAAGCGTGGTGATTTTCTCATCTTAATCTGATTTTCAAACTCTGCGCTATCTCCTTATCTGATATTTTTACGATCATCCCCATCTCAAAAATCAAACTTAAAAATTCTATCGCACAATCCCGCGTCCATCCAGCGTCATCCGACATCTCTTCTCATTACGATGCTTCCTTGTTTTCGGACATCCCGGTCTGAATAGCGAGGACAGTGACAAGCAGCTGGACAAACAGTGGCTCGTAGACGGGCGGAGAGGCGCGGCAGGGCAGAGACGGACACGGGGCAGACGGCTTCACGGTGGCAGCAGCGGACAGTGCGGAGTGGCTTTGGACGGACAACGTTGCAGGTGGCTTGCGGACGGCGGAGTGGCGGCGTGCAGTGGACGGGCTGAGAGGAGACGGCTGGGCGGCAGGTGGCTCGCGGCATGGCCATAGCTGGGGCGGAGAGCGGCGAACAGTAGAGGGGGCTCCGGCTGGGCGGTGTGGACCGTGAACACGGGCGCGGAGGGGCTTCGCGGGTGGAGATGCGCGGCTCGGCGGCTGTAGGCGGCGTGGCTCACGGGTGGCGCGGAGTGGTGGGCGGCGAGCTTGGGCGGACATGCGGACGACGCGGAGTGGCTTCGGATGGGCAGCGGCGGTGGCTTTGGCGAACAGCGGAGGCATGGCCGTGGGCGGATGGTGCTGCGGGCGGCGAGCTCGGGCGGACACGCGGATGGCGTGGCCGTGGGCAGAGGGCGGTGGCAGCAGGTTGGGCAGATTTCCGGCCGAACGGGGCTTCTCCGGTCGGCGGGGAGGTCTCCGGTGGCTTGGGCGGCATCGGGGGAAGCTCTCCGGCGAATTTCGGAGCAAACGGTGCACGGTGGTCCACGGCTCTGCCCGTGGACCAGTAGCAATGGCTGCCATGGACCGGCAGGTCGAGCGGTGGACCATTGAGCCGGTCCACCGTGAGCCATTGAAGTTTTAAGGCAATGCTCCAAAAACCATGCAGCTCTGAAATCGGTGCTAAAATCTTCTAAAATCCATTTCGGGCCCATTCGAAGTCCGAATTACATTCCGTTTGCGTCGTTGGACTCCTAAAATCAAGATCTACACGTTTGTGGAGTCAATTCCTGCAAAGTATCACAAAAAATATTAATTTTAATCAAATAAAATTGGGTTAATTTTCATTATTCAAATGTCTAACACACCCCCCAACTTAAACTTTGCTCATCCTCGAGTAAAGGAAATGGATGAGTCTTGTGTACTAAGATGGTCCATGAAATGAAAATTATCATACTAACCCTAAAATCAAAGGATACATGGTTAGACTATTAAAAAGGTACTTCATTGGATTACCAATTCCATCCATTTAGTAGTAGAATAAAGTCCATAGAAGTTTTAAGAGTTTTTTTCTTTCCCAACTTTCTATCTCACTATCTAAATCTTCCAACTTAGTTTGGTTTTGGTGCAATATTTATTTAGTCACCACTTTTTCTTTTCTTTTTCTTCCTTTCCTTTTTTTTTTTTTTTTTTTTAATGTAAAGTCAGTGCAATGTGCTGACACCTTGCTTTCTAATTAACCCTTGTAGCGAGCTTTAAGCCAATGACTCCCAAACCAGTTGGCTTTAGGGCATTAGGTGTAAAACACCTCTCGGGCTTATTGACTCAAGTTAAAAAGGCTAAGTCAAGACTAACTCTACGAAAGATTTCGTTACATCCCCACCTTTTGACGTGAACAACAACGCTTACTTAGGCGAAAGGGTCCGGTTACTTAATGAGAGATGCTAAAAATCTTTATTAACCTCAGGATTTTTTTAACTGGGGACTTTTTATAATGCCTATACCAAAATAAGTAAGATTCATTATTAAGATCAATAGGCCGAAGGGTCTGGAATTACTCTTCTAAAATTTTCTGGACTACACTCTACCACTTATAGGGTTTTCTTGATAAATCATCCCTCAGTATCTCTAAAATTTTCTAAACCATTAATCACTCCTCATTTAGTGAGCTAGATTTTTTTTAATTCGAGACAAATTTTTGTACACAAAAACTGATTAAAATTTTACTCAAGAATTTGATTTAATTAATTAGATTACCTCACCCCCCAACTTAATTTTCATTGTCTCTAATGGAAGAGAATATTAAAAACGAAATGGCATGGAAGGATACAACCTGGTAGGGTATGGAATTGGACGTCCTTCTATCACCATGTTCCCACAATCTTCTTTTATTACTTCATTTATACTAAAAACAAAGAACTAGAAGTTAAAATATAAACTAAGAAAAGAGCTGGGCTGCCTCCCAGGAGCGCTAAGTTTATAGTCTTCAGCCAGACTAAGTTGATCTTCACAACAAGACTGGGTGTTCAAGATCAAGAGTTTCAACAACTTCTCCATCGCTGATTCCTTCAATATACGGTTTCAAACGCTGGCCATTCACCTTAAAAACATTCCCTTGCTTAGGATCCTTAAGTTCAACAGCTCCATGGAAAATACTTGAGTTACTAGAAAAGGTCCATCCCATCGTGAGCGGAGTTTTCCGGGAAAAAGACGTAACCTAGAGTTGTAGAGCCACACTTTTTGATTAGGCTCAAATGATTTTCTATTAATGAATTTGTCATGAAAAGCCTTTATTCGAGCCTTGTAAATTTTTGAACTCTCATACACCTCATTTCGTAACTCTTCCAACTCACTTAACTGAAGTTTTCTATGGGAACTTGCATTCTTCATGTCAAAATTAAATTGCTTGATAGCCCAAAATGCACGGTGTTCCAATTCAACAGGTAGGTGACAAGCCTTTCCAAACACTAACCGGTACGGAGACATTCCTAGAGGGGTCTTGAAAGTAGTTCGGTAAGCCCATAAAGCGTCATCCAAACGTTCGAACCAATCTTTCCTATCGGGTCTTACCGTTTTCTCAAGAATGTGCTTGATCTCTCTATTCGAAACTTCAACCTGACCACTAGTCTGGGGATGATATGGTGTGGCTACTTTATGGGTAATTCCATACTTTTTCATCAGTCCGTCAAAGTGTCTATTTGTGAAATGCGCACCCCCATCACTAATAATGGCCCTTGGGCACCCAAACCGACTAAAAATGTTATACTGAATGAACTTGATCACAACTTTGTGATCATTAGTTCGAGTTGCCACAGCTTCAATCCATTTCAAACATAATCCACTGCTACCAAAATGTACTCAAATCCAAAGGAAAGAGGAAATGGTCCCATAAAGTCAATACCCCAAACATCAAAAATTTCAACAACTAAAATGGGGTTTAGGGGCATCATATCTTTTCGTGAAATATTTCTCCTTTGTTGACACTTGAGACAATTACGGCCAAATTCATGTGCATCTTTAAAGAGAGTTGGCCAATAAAACTCACTTTTCTGCACCTTTGTTGTAGTTTTTCTCCCACTAAAGTGTCCCTCACATGCAAGAGAATGACAAAAATTAAGTATACTCTTGAATTCACTCTCAGGGACACATCGCCTGATCACTTGATCTGAACAGTGTTTAAATAATTCAGGTTCCTCCCAAAAGTAATATTTGATTTGCGAAAAGAATCTATCTTTTTCTTGTTGTGACCAGTATGGAGGAACTTTTCCTGTTACCAGATAATTCACAATATGGGCAAACAAGGGGAGATTACTGGTAGAAGAAATTGAGAATAGCTGCTCATCAGGAAACCTATCTCCAATAATTTTCTTGTTGTATTCTACTAAGATCCTAGAAATGTGATCTGCTACCATATTTTCGGAACCTTTCTTATCCAAAATTTATAAGTCAAATTCCTGTAACAAAAGGATCCATCGAATTAGTCTAGGCTTTGTATCCTTTTTGGATAGGAGATGTCTTAATGCAGCATGATCAGAGTAAACTAGGACCTTAGACCATAATAAATATGATCAAAATTTTTCTAGAGCGAATACAACTGCTAGTAACTCTTTTTCAGTAGTGGTATAGTTCATTTGTGCATCTGAAAGAGTTTTACTAGCATAGTAAATTACATGGGGTTCCTTATTGAGCTTTTGTCCTAAAACAGCTCCTACAGCATAATCAGAAGCATCACACATGATTTCAAATGGCAGAGTCCAATCTGGAGGCTTGATGATAGGTGTAGTGGTCAAAGCAGTTCGAAGAATGTCAAAAGCAGCCAAACATTCTTTACTAAAATCAAAGGACTTGTCTTTGGCAAGTAAATCACACAATGGTCGAGAGATTTTGCTGAAATCCTTGATGAATCGTCGATAAAAACCAGCATGGCCAAGGAAGGATCGTACTTGTCTAACCGAGGTCGGGGGAGGCAATTTCGAGATTAATTCAACCTTAGCTTTGTCAACCTCAATCCCTCACTCAGAAACAATGTGTCCGAGTACAATTCCCTCACGAACCATAAAATGGCTCTTCTCCCAACTTAAGACTAAGTTGGTTTCTATACAGCATTTCAATACCTTAGCCAAATTATGGAGACAGTCCTCGAATGAAGATCCAAAGACAGAAAAATCATCCATAAAAACTTCAAGGAAATTACCAACCATATCGGAGAATAAGGCCAACATACATCGTTGAAAGATGGCTGGTGCATTACAGAGACAAAAAGGCATACGCCTGAATGCAAACATTCCAAAAAGGCAAGTAAAGGTGCTCTTTTCTTGGTCTGCAGGAAATACTGGAACCTGGTTGTATCCTGAATATCCATCCAGAAAACAAAAGAAACTCTGCCCAGCTAGTCGTTCTAGAATTTGATCAATAAAAGGCAGAGGGAAATGATCTTTCCTAGTAACAGCATTCAGTTTCCGGTAATCTATACACACTCTCCAACTAGTGGTTGCTCGGGTAGAAATTGACTCACCCTTTTCATTTTGAATGATAGTAATTCCTGAATTTTTAGGTACAACCTGAGTTGGACTAACCCATTGGCTATCCGAAATTGGGTAAATAATGCCGGCATCCAACCATTTAACCACTTCTTTTTAACAATTTCCCGCATGTTTGGATTTAGCCTCCGTTGCATGTCCCTATGTGGTTTAGCTTCTGCTTCACAGTGAATGTGGTGCATGCAAACAGAAGGGTCAATTTCCTTAAGATCAGCTATTGTCCATCCTATTGCCTCTTTATGTTCCCTGAGTACATCCATCAAATTTTGTTCCTGATCAGAGGTCAAAGTAGATGCAATGATTATCGGAAGGATATCATTGGATCCAAGAAAAGAATACTTTAACTTGTCAGGAAGAGGCTTCAATTCCAGATTGGGAGGTGCTTCTAAGGATGGCACTAAAGGGCTTGATTGAGTCGGTAACAATTCATATTTCACAGTCCAAGGAGGAATGGTGCTAAACTTGGGTGGCTCTAACAAAGCATTCACTTCATTTGCATATTCATCAACATCAAAATCGTCATTCCAAAATGTGTCAAACATGCTTGCAAGGGATTCGAATCAAGCAACACAGGAAGATTCCTATTTACTACTTCTTCTATCATATTTACTTCGTTATGATCATAAGAGGGTAGTCCTTGGCATGTATTAAAAATATTCAACCGCATTTTCTTATTCCCAAAAGAGACATCCATAACCCCTGTTCTGTAATTTATGCAAGCATTAGCGATAGCTAGGAAAGGTCTTCCAAGAATGATGGGTATCTGACTAGGGTTACCGCAAGATTCCATGTCCAAAACAAGAAAATCAGCCGAGAAGTAGAACTCATCTACTTTTACCAACACATCCTCGAGCATTCCACCGGGTGCCTTGACGGATCGATCAGCTAACTGTAAGGTCACCGTCGTGGGTTTTAATTCTCCGAATTTAAACAGATCATACATTGATCCTGGGAGAAGGTTTACACTCGTACCTAAATCTAACAAGGCTTTCTTGATTGTAAGGTCCCCTATGATACAAGAGATAATTGGGATACCTGGGTCTTTGAGTTTGGGTGAAGCTATTTGCTGAAAAACTAAGCTGGCTTGCTCAGTTAAGAGGATTTTCTTAGGGATATGTGCCTTAGATTTCCGTTTTTGGGTGCACAAATCCTTAAGAAATTTGGCATAAGCCGGTACTTGCTTGATGGCATTGAGGATAGGTAAATTGATTTGGACTTACTTGAATAATTCAAGCATCTCATTCATTTTCAAATTTTTCTTATCCAATGGTAAAGGTGACTCCAAAGTACTAGGGAATGGAGCCTTAGGTACAGGTACTTGACCAATGGATTCCTTCTCCTCTTCATTCTTTTTCTCTGGCTTAGCCACCTCTACTTCTTGGGTCGGGTCAGGTTGGTCCAATGTTTTTCCACTTCTTAAGGTGATAACAGATTTAGTGTGTTCAGGAAAATTTTTAGGTCCAGTGGAACTCTCAGCCATATATTGACCCTTGGGATTGATAATGGGCTGACTAGGCAACTTACCTTCTTCTCTCCGATTGAAAGCTGTAGCTAGCTGACCTATCTGAGTCTCTAGCTTGGCAATGGATTGGGTATGGGAGTGAAGGATTTGGGTATTCATGTTCAGCCCCTCCTTCAAAGTTTGAAGGAGCTTCTCTTGAAAGGAAGGATCAAGATTGCTTGGCGGAGGTTGTGGAGGCTATGGGGCATTTTGATATTATGGAAATGGCATGCTTTGAAATTTGGTCTCCTGATAGTTTGGCCTAATGGAAGAATTGATTCCGGATTGGGGTTTCCAAGAAAAATTCGGGTGATTGCGTCAGCCGGGATTGTATGTGTTCGAATAAGGATCGTTTCCTGGTCTAGGAGCCATTCGGGTTTGAGCTTGATGAGCTTGCTCCTGAAGAAGCTCAGGAAATTGGTAAGCTGATGGACAATCACCTAAGGTGTGGGTGGAACTCGAGCAGATAATACAGACTTCATAAGTAGGATGAGATGAGGAGGAATTATTCCCAGCTTGCAAAAGTTGGTCGAGCTTCTGAGATAGCTCATCAACCTTGCTGTAGATGTCTACAGCACGACCAACTTCATACATACCTCCTCTCTTGGGTTCTACAGGTCCTGTGGGAGGATCTCTACGGGCAGCTGACATATGATGTAGAGAATTTTCATTTAAAGTTTCAAACAACTGCCATGCCTCATGTTCATTTTTAAGCATGAACGTTCCTCCACATGAGGCATCCATCATTTGCCGGTGCCTTTCTGACAAACCGTCATAGAAGCACTGGACTAATTGCCATTTGGGTATGGCATGGTGAGGATATTTTCTAATTAGCTCTTTCAATCTCTCACAGGTTTCATGAAACATTTCTCCATCTAATTGGGAAAAGCTAGTAATGGCTTTTCTAATTTGATTCGTCTTTCCTATGGGAAAATATTTCTTAAGGAACTCCCTTTGAAGTTGATCCCAAGTTGAAATTGTCACAGTGTCTAGGGAATTCAACCAATATTTGGCTTTATCTTTCAGGGAAAAAGGGAATAACCTAAGCCTTAAAGCATCGTCGAAGAAATTTTGGATCTTAACAATGGAACAGATTTCTAGAAATTCATCTAGATGTTTATATGGATCTTCAGTCGCAAGTCCATAAAAAGAGGGTAACATCTGAATCACACTGGACTTGATTTCGTACTGGATGGCATCTATAGGGGGTACTTGGATACAAGGTGAATAAGTATATTTTGAAGGAGTGAAGTACTCCTTCAGCGGAGGGTCAATTCCTTGATTAGGATCCATAGTACCTGGGCTGGTTTCTCTACTGGAGCCTTCGATTTTTGGATCTAGGGATATATGTTTAGGTTCTCGAAGTCGGCGCCTAGAATATACTAACATACACCCTCCCTCCTAAAGCAAACAGCAATCAAAGATTTTTTAATTTTTTTTTTTTTAATTGGAAAGTGGAAGAATGAGAAAAGGTCTAAAGGAGAAGTTTCTAAGAGAGTCCTAAACTAGAGAGAAGAAAGTTAATTAATTTTTTTTTTTTTTTCAATCAAACAAGTGAAACAAATCAAAATCACTATCCTAGGGTTAACCTGGACAGCTCCTAACTGATCCAAGGTTACCTTCGAGCACTCCAAGCCCAAGATTAATTAACTGAGCCAGGTAAGTGTAAGGTTGGTGAAGGTTCCCTTATCGCTTGCCTTAGACACCAATTAAAAATTGGCCAGATAAGCGGAACCAACTCACTTCCCTTCGGGCTCTAGTCCCTGAACCACTTTCCTTAGACACCAAGGAATTAAATGATCTGAACCCGGTCCAACTCTAGGGTTTCCTTGTCCTAATGAGCTCGAAATCCTTAGGGTTGACGTCTAATTAATTTTAAAATTAAAGGCTTGGGTCAATGCAGATGTTGGATTGATGATTTGTGGGCTAAGGAAGGGTATTGATCTCCCCACCTTATCTGATTAATGGGTTGTGCTCTTAAGATATATTATGAAATTATGAAATGCAACAGCTAAGGTGTCCAAAAAGTTATAAACAAACAAAATTAAACTTAATTTTTTTTTAATTTTGATGATTAAGTATCTGATCCTAATAAATTATGAAATATCTGGGTAATATTTTTTTGGTTTTGCAAAAAAAATAAATTTACCTAAGTGAATATAAAAAAAAAAAATTTTCAACCTTTTTGTACCCTAGGACAACCATTCAACATAACCTCCGGCAACCTTATGTCAGGGCACTCAAGATTGAAAATTGAATTTTTTTTAAAATTTGAATGTAAAATTTTGAAAATTAAATTTTTTTTTTTTGGGATTTTTAGATTGTTGATTATATTTTTTTTTCAGAATAATGCCGAAAGTCCCCAGCAATGGCGCCAAAAATCTGATGCGTGTCGTAATGCACCGATTTAGAACCTTAATTCCACTACTCTAAAGGGTAGAATAGTGGGAGTAAGGATCGATCCCACAGAGACTTTGGGGTTATCTTGAAAATGGATTTTCTTTTGATTTAAAATAAACTAAAACTAATGCAAGAAATAGATGCAAATAATAAATTTGTGAAAATAATTCAGATATGACCTATCTCAAGAGTACGGCCCGTACCCGTGGATCACGGCCCGTCCCTTAGGTATAGGTCAGTCAAAATTATTCACTTCGACTTACCTTAAACGCTAATCCAACATGACTCCAACATTACTTCAAAATAAAAATAAGCAATCATGGATTAATATAAAGCAAATAAATATTTATTGCATAAAATTGAGATACAGAGAAAATAAAAGAAAAGTAAGGAACAAGGGTCCTTTCTCCCTTTTTATTTGACTCTGACTCTCTGTCACAGCAATAGGTGGAACTACGGAACCTCCCCAAAAATTCCTCTTTTTTGCAGAAGAGAATCACCGAGGTATTTATAGATGAAAAATACCGTGTCAGGTCCGTGTGGAAAGCGCGGTGATTTTTTCATCTTAATCTGATTTTCAAACTCTGCGCTATCTCCTTATCTGATATTTTTACGATCATCCCCATCTCAAAAATCAAACTTAAAAATTCTATTGCACAATCCCGCGTCCATCCAGCATCGTCCGACATCTCTTCTCGTTCCGATGCTTCCTTATTTTCGGACATCCCAGTCTGAACAGCGAGGACAGTGACAAGCAGCTGGACAAACAGCGGCTCGTAGACGGGCAGAGAGGCGCGGCTGGGAAGAGACGGGCACGGGGCAGACGGCTTCACGGTGGCAGCGACGGACAATGCGGAGTGGCTTCGGACGGACAACGCTGCAGGTGGCTTGCGGATGGCGGAGTTGCGGTGTGCAGTGGACGAGCTGAGCGGAGACGGCTGGGCGGCAGGTGGCTCGCGGTGTGGCCGTAGCTGGGGCGGAGATCGGCGAACGGTAGAGGGCGCTCCGGCTGGGCGGCGTGGACCGTGGACACGGGCGCGGAGGGGCTTCGCGGGCGGAGATGCATGGCTCGGCGGCTGCCGGCGGCGTGGCTTGCCGGCGGCGCGGAGTGGCAGGCGGCGAGCTTGGGCGGACACGCGGACGGTGCGGAGTGGCTTTGGACGGGTAGCGGCGGTGGCTTCGGCGGACAGCGGAGGCATGGCCGTGGGCGGACGGTGCTGCGGGCGGCGAGCTCGGGCGGACACGCGAACGGTGGAGGCGGACGGCGTGGCCGTGGGCGGAGGGCGGCGGCAGCAGGTTGGGCGGATTTCCGGCCGAACGGGGCTTCTCCGACCGGCGGGGAGGTCTCCGGTGGCTTGGGCGGCGTCGGGGGAAGCTCTCCGACGAATTTCGGAGCAAACGGCGCACGGTGGTCCACGACTCTGCCCGTGGACCAGCAGCAATGGCTACCATGGACCGGCAGGTCGAGCGGTGGACCATTGAGCTGGTCCACCGTGAGCCATTGAAATTTTAAGGCAATGCTCCAAAAACCGTGCAGCTCTGAAATCCATGCTAAAATCTTCTAAAATCCATTTCGGGCCCGTTCGAAGTCCGAATTACATTCCGTTTGCATCGTTGGACTCCTAAAATCAAGATCTACACGTTTATGGAGTCAATTCCTGCAAAGTATCACAAAAAGTATCAATTTTAATCAAATAAAATTGGGTTAATTTTATTATTCTAATATCTAACAATGGTCAAGAAGAATAATGGCAAATGGAGGATCTGTGTAGACTACACCGACCTCAATAAAGCTTGCCCGAAGGATAGCTTCCCTCTCCTGAAGATCGACCAGCTAGTGGATGCCACCTTGGGCCACCGGTTACTCTCCTTCATGGATGCATTTTCTAGATACAATCAAATCCACATGCATCCAGAAGACGAGGAGCACACTGCCTTCATCACCGACCAAGGAACATATTGTTACAGGATGATGCCTTTTGGTCTGAAAAACGCAGGGGCTACCTATCAGCGCCTGGTCAACAAGGTCTTCAAGAACCAGATTGGTCACAACATGCAAGTGTCTGTGGATGACATACTCATCATGAGCAGGCCAGGATCGAGCCATGTGGCTAAGCTCGCCGAGTCCTTCCACAACTTGCGGTAGCATCAGATGAAGCTGAACCCGGCGAAGTGTGCCTTCGGGGTGGCGGCAGGAAAATTCCTCGGCTTCATGGTCACCCAAAGGGGCATCGAATAATACCCGGAGAAAGTACAGGCCATCATCGACATGGAACACCCGACCTCCAAGAAGCAGGTCCAGCACCTGACGGGACGTGTCGCCACCCTCAGTAGATTCATCTCGAGGTTGGCTGATCGTTGCCTGCCATTTTTCAAGGCACTGCGCAAGATGCATGACTTCACCTAGACCGAGGAGTGCAGGACGTCCTTCGAGGAGCTGAAGAAATTCCTCGCCTCTCCTTCGCTGCTCTCCAGGCTGGAGGAGGGAGAGGAGCTCTTGCTATACCTGGCGGTGACACCGGGAGCTGTCAGCTTAGTTCTCGTCCACACAGACGAGGACAAATCTCAGAAGCCGGTGTACTACACCATCAAAATCCTCCGTGACACAGAGATCAGGTATACTCGCTCCAAGAAACTCATTTTTGCACTAATCATGTTTGCTAAGCGCCTCAGGCCCTATTTCCAAGCACACCCAATAGTGGTCGTGACGGACCAGCCGCTGAGGACTATCTTCACTCGACCCGAGACATCCGGGAGGTTGGCCAAATGGTCCCTGCTGCTCAGCAAATTCGACATAGCATACCGACTGAGGTTGTCGCAAAAGGCCCAAGTCCTGGCCGACTTCATGGTCGAGTGCACCGGGTTCGTCGAGGAGCCAGAGCAGACAGCAACGGAGCCCAGGCCAGGAGAAGAGCCCTGGATCCTCCACGTAGATGGGGTATCTAATTCAGGCGAGAGCGGAGCGAGCCTCATCCTAACCAACTGTGATGGGGTCGTGGCGGAATGCGCCCTTCGCTTCAAGTTCGCCGCAACCAATAACCAAGTGGAGTATGAGGCACTCCTCATGGGCCTCAGGGTTTCCGGCGAGCTGGGTGTGCAGGACTTGAAAGTCTTCACCGACTCCCAACTGGTTGCCGAACAAGTTTTCGAAGAATATGAAGCGAGGGACGCCTAGATGATGAAGTATCTGGAGCAGGTCCGTGCAAGAATGGCAGGCCTCCAATGCTTCAGCATCTTCCACATCCCTCGAGGGGAGAATGCGCGCGCGGATGCGCTATCCAGGCTCGCAACTCTGCCGGACTCGTCGCTGGGGCATGCCTACATCGAGCACCTTGAAAGTCTCAGCTATGAGAACCCGATGGAGGTACATCATGTCACCCCCGAGCTGAGCTGGATGGACAAGTATGTCTGGTACATCACTGACGGCATCCTGCCAGAAGGCCGTGCAGAAGCCGCCCTCGTCAGGAAGAAAGCCTCCCGCTTCGTCTTGGTGGAGGTCCAACTCTACCGCCGGTCTTACTCCTACCCATTCCTGAGATGCCTCATGCCCGCCGAGGTGATCTTCGTGCTCCAAGAGATACATGAAGGCCTCTGCGGGAATCACGTAGGAGGGAGGACACTGGCTTACAAAGCTCTTCGCCAGGGATACTTCTGAGAGACCATGAGGGAGGACGCCATCGACTTCATTAAAAGGTGCGACAAATGCCAGCGCTATGCCAACATACAGCATCAGCCGGCGGCACCGATCTCCCAGTTCTCAGCCCCTTGGTCCTTTGCCCAATGGGGAATGGACATCCTGGGACCGTTCCCCCCAGCACCAGGGCAATGAAAGTTTTTGCTGGTGGCGATCGACTACTTCACCAAGTGGGTCAAGGCGGAGCCGCTAGCTCGAATCGCGAAAGCCAATGTCCGCCAGTTCTTCTGGAAGTCAATTATCTGCCACTTCGGGCTCCCCCGTTATGTCATCACCAACAACGGGCAACAGTTCGACAACCACGAGTTCGAAGGATTCTGCGCAGTGCACGGCATCCAACACCGGTTCACCTCGGTGGCTCACCCCTAAACGAACGGGGAAGCCGAGGTGACCAACCGAACCATCCTTCAAGGACTTCAGACTAGGCTAGACCAAGCAAAGGGCATGTGGGCAGAGGAACTCCTGAGCGTCTTGTGGGCCTACCACACAACGCCCAGGACGGCCACTAATGAAATGCCCTTCAGCCTCGTCTTCGATACTGAAGCGGTCGTCCCAGTCTAGCTCAGCGTGCCCACGTTATGGGTATAGCAGTACGATGAAGCATGGAATTTGACACATCTCCTACTCAACTTAGACCTTCTTGAAGAGGCGAGGGACAAAGCCCACCTGCGGATGGCGGCCTACCGGCAAAGAGTGGCCCGATACTACAACACTCGCATCCGGACAAAAGCTTTCAAGCCCGGAGACCTGGTGCTACGGCGGGTGGAGGCGTCCCAGCCTAGGGAGTGTGGCAAACTCTCCTCGAACTGGGAGGGCCCCTACAAAGTGGATGAAGCCCTCTCGCAAGGGGCCTACTACCTCGAAGACCTCAGCGGTGTCAGGTTTCCCAGAACATGGAATGCCTGCAGCTTGCGAAAATACTATCAATAATTTAAAGTTTCCCAACAATGATAATAATAATAGTTTTTTCCTCACGCAAGTGTCTGTCTGTCTGTCTTGCAGGAAAATTCGAACAACGTCCCCAAGCCCAGCTCCAGGATGCTGATCCAAGACCAGAGCTCAGACCTCCGACCAAAGAATCATGGAGCCACGTAGCTCCGAAACTCCAGGCGTCCCCGAGCCCAGCTCTAAGACGTCAAAGAATCATCGAGCCACGTAGCTCCCAAACTCCAGGCATCCCCGAGTCCAGCTCCAGGACGTCAAAGAATCATCGAGCCACGTAGCTCCCAAACTCCAGGCATCCCCGAGTCCAGCTCCAGGATGTTAAAGAATCATCGAGCCACGTAGTTCCCATTCAATAACGTCCCCAAGCCCAGCTCCAGGATATCAAAGAATCATCGAGCCACGTAGCTCCCAAACTCCAGGCATCTCCGAGCCCAGCTCCAGGATGTCAAATAATCATCGAGCCACATAGCTCTCCATTCAAAGCATCCCCGAGCCCAGCTCCAGGATGTCAAAGAATCATTGAGCCACGTAGCTCCCCATTCAAAGCATCCCCGAGCCCAGCACTAGGACGTCAAAGAATCTTCGAGCCATGTAGCTCCCATTCAACAATGTCCCTGAGCCCAACTCCAGGACGCCGGCTCAAGACCGGAGCTCAGATCTCCGGCCAAGAAAATTTCGAGCCAAGTCGCTCTCCATCTCAAACGTCTCCGAGCCTAGCTCCGAGATGCCAAGAGATCATGGAGCCACGTAACTCCCATCAACGTCTCGAGCCTAGCTCCAAGGCGCCAAAGACCTAAGACAAGATCTCAGGCAACCCCTGGGCCCGAGCCTAGCTCCATGTCCAGGAAGGCCTTGAGCCTAGCTCCAAGGCAATCAAGACCGGTAACCCCTTTCTCTGATCTCCCCACTCGAAAAGAAGACGAGATGGGAAGGAATGAAAGAGAACAAAGGGGGGAGCCCGGCAACCCCCTTCTCTGATCTCCCCACTCGAAAAGAAGATGAAAGGGGAAGGAAAGAAAGAGAACAAGATGGGGGCACAACCAGCAACCTCTTCTCTGATCTCCCCACTCTAAAAAAAAAAGAAAGGAGGAAAAAGAAAGAAAGAAGAGAGGGGAAGGAAAGAAAGAGAGAACAAGAGGAAAATACAGCATCGAAGCTACCACTTTCCACTTTCCACACTCAAGATCGAAGCTCAGATCTCTGGCCAAGAGAACTTCGAGGCACGCAGCTCTCAGTCATCAACGTCCCCGAGCCTAGCTCCAGGACGCCCGCTCAAGACTGGAGCTCAGATCTTCGGCCAAGAGAACTCCGAGCCACGCAGCTCTCAACCATCCACGTCCCAGAGCCCAGCTCCAGGACACCAGCTCAAGACCGGAGCTCAGACTCTAGCCAAGAGACCTTCGAGCCATGCAGCTCTCAACCATCCACGTCCTCGAGCCCAGCTCCAGGACACCAGCTCAAGACCGGAGCTCAGATCTCTAGCCAAGAGACCTCCGAGCCCAGTAGCCTTCGAGTGCCATTAACTTGCACCTAGCTTGCTGGTGCCGAAGTCTAACAACTCAGCCCCATGCAAGGTGAGGCCCTCTCTCTGATCTCCCATAATACATCAAAAAGACAGAAAGAGGAGAAAGGGGGTGAAAGAGAGGAAGAGCCAGACAAGAGAAATGATTGCAAGGGAATTTGCATTTTATTGATTAAGTGTCAATTACAAACATCCTACGGATCCCCGACATGCCGGGTGGCCCTGCTAAGTACAGAAAAAAAAAGCAAGGCATAAAAGGAAGTAGGAAATGACTACTTGTTAGCAGGATCGCTAGGCTGGGAGTCTCCATTAACAGGGGCTTCAAACCGCACGGCTTCGGGCTCAGGTGGCACGGCCTCCTCGATGCCCGCCTCCTGGTCTGAAGTGCTGGGATAGTCAAGGTGGCTGTGGCCCTCGGCTGAGATGAACTCCTCGACTAGGTGGCGCAGGTACATGAAGCCCTTGAAGGAGGAGTCCGACGTCGTCTGTTGGATCTCGACGAGGAACTCCTCCGAGGCCCTTTACCTTTCCACCACCACCCCAGCTTCCTTCTTTGCTGCAGCCATCTCGTGCCTGGTATCCACAACCGACCTAGCAGCCTCCTCGGCTGCCCTCTGGGCCGTGGATGACTTCTCCTCCTCTATCGCCAGCCGGGCCTGGAAGGATTGGGCGATCCCCTTCTGCTGGGCCGCCTCGGCGTCGGACACGCCCAACCGCCGCTCGGTATCGATGAGGTCCTCAGACTTCTTCCTTGACTACCCCAGCTCGCGGTCTAGGCTCTCCTGGAGCTCCCTCGCTCGGCCCTCAGAATCGACGAGCTGCCTCTCGAGGTCCTTGACCCGTCGATCAAGCGCCCCCTTGGAGTCGGCCTTCTCTTTCAGATCGGTCTTCAGCGATGCAATCTCGGCCGCCTGCTGCTGCTCAGCTCGCTCCCAGTTTCGGCAGCAGCTTTTAATGAAAAGAACCTCGACACCCATCTGCATCACATGGGGAGTCAAAAAAAAAGGGGGGGGAGAAAAGGAAAAGAGAGAGAAAGAGGATGGGGTTGCTTACCGTGTAGAGATGGGGGAAGATGCTGTCGATCACAGTTCCAACCGGCAGCCCATCCATCTCCTCCCGGTCGCATGGCTGGATGGAGAAGTCCATCATGCAGTAAGCCAGGGCGCGGTTGTCGGTTAAAGAGCTCTCCAACCCCAGCTTGAATGGAAGGCGGCACCTCGCCTCGTCTCTCCTACTCTCCCGAGGAGCAGGTGTGCCCGTCCCTCCGGTGGTGGGACCCCCAAGAACCGGTCGAGGATCCGGCATCGTCGTGGCCGGAGCCCCCGTCGCATGAGGAGCCCCAACCCGGGTCCCTCCTTCTTCGGCCCTAGTCACCATCGGGCCTGGAGGGCGGGGCGGGGCGGTGCGATGACAGCAGCAGTGTCAACCCGGACGGTTGCCTCAGGCTCCATAACAGGGACTCCGGCCTGCGGCCCCGTCCATCCTTCGGCCTCCCTCCTCGGAGTGACCGGCACCACGGGGGCAGACATCGACGTACCCTCAATCCGAGCCTACCTCGGAGGAGGCTCGGCAACCGTTCCGGTGGGCGACCTCTTCTTGGAGATTGGCAACGGCTTGCCCTCCGGAAGCATTGACCCTGCATACAGGAGCCAAGAAGGTCAACCTAAGATGAAGAAAAGAGAAAATGCAGATGAACAAAGAGCTGAACTCACCTAGCCCCACCGATGAGTCGACCCTGGCATCGAGAAGGTTCTGCTCCGACAGCAGGACCTCCAGAGAGGGGATTCGGGCGGTGCGAAACTGATCGTATTCGTCCCGATCGACTGCATCGACCGTGGAGATCCAGTTGGGGGACCGGTCCGGCTCGCTCTAGGCCCAGCCAACCCCCTCAACGTCTGCAAAGAAAAATTTGCTCTTCCATCCCTTGATGGAAGAGGGGAGCTCGAATTTGATGGCCTTTGGGCAAGAAGACAAAGACCACCACCCGTCCTCGGTCGGGTGGCGTTTCAGGGTGAAGAATGCCCTGAATAAGGAAAATCAGGCAAAGAACCCGTGGACATGGCAGAGTACAATAAAGGAGAAGATTACCCTGATAGCATTCGGCACCAACTGGGCAGGGACCAGGCGATAGTTATTCAGGACGGATAAGAAGAAGGGATGAAAGGGGAATTGGAGACCCCCGGAGATGGTCCCCTCTAGAAGGCGAGACGCCCAGGACCACTGGAAGTGACCCGCTCCCCGGGGCGGGGGATCATGAGTCAAACAGAAGCCGGGATTCCATAGGCATCCCGATGGCCCCCAGCTTCGTGGTGGAAATCGTCGAAATGATCCCGCCCGGACCTGTTGACCGGACAGACTCAAGAGCTGATTCGAGCAGCAGGGGAGGACAAGTAGGACTAGAAGGAACAAGAGGGGCAGGAAGGGCCGGTCTCATGCTAACCCTAAACTGTGCCCCCTCCGATTCCTCGTCGGAGGAGGAGAGCACTACCCTTTGGGCGAAAGACTCAGGATGAGACATGTTGGACTAAGAAGGAAGGAGCCTACCCTAGAAGGGAAAAAGGGAGAATAACAAAGCCGGTCTGGACCCCTAGAGAAGAGAAGAACGGATGCAGATCGCGGAGAAGGAAGGGTCTTGGCACTGCAACAAGCGCAAAAGATTTGAAAGAAAGGAAGCTTTGAGTAAGAAATTTTTTTCTTTTTACTTCGAAAGGGCCCATCAAATCTGCACTGTTGCGACCCCCTCGCTAACAGATCTGCGCCACGTGCTGACCATCGACGAAAAAGGAGTCCCAGCTACTCAAAATTCTGTGCCAGCATTAACGACTCCTCGGACATGGCCACGTTGCACCCCCATACTGGCCGGCAGGGCCATCCCTTGAAGTGCCGGCAACCGCGACCATCATTGCACCGAATTTTTGCCTTTCCATGCCAGCACCACAGTTACTCCCTTCGCCCTGAGCGCCGCACACTAACGAGCCTCGAGAGTGGGGGGCAAATGATGTGGCAAGACCGCTGATATGGGAAGCTGACAGGCACCACATTAATGGACACCGCCATGACGGACGTCAAGGCAACACCCCAGCTCGGACCACCTTGCTGAGCTAAGATGAGCTGAGCACTTTCAAAGCAACGGGCCGAGCTCCATCCTCCACCAGGTCGTGCCCGCGAGCTCGAGACACCTAGGCCAGAGCCGTCCTTCACCCTCCAGAGCGAGACCCTCGGAGGCTAGTGCCCTGCGGCCGAGGTCGAGCTCAGCGCTCAGTCGCCGATGTGCCGAGGTCGAGCTCAGCGCTCACTCGCCGATATGGAGCCTCTCTGAGCACGCACCCTCTGGACCGGGACCATCCTCCGCCCTCCAGAGCGAGACCCTCGGAGGCTAGTACCCTGCGGTCGAGGTCGAGCTCAGCGCTCACCCGCCGATGTGGAGCCTCTCCGAGCGTGCGCCCTCTAGACCGGGTCCATCCTCCGCTCTCCAAAGCGAGACCCTCGGAGGCTAGTGCCCTGTGATCGAGGTCGAGCTCAGCGCTCACCCGCCGATATGGAGCCTCTCCAAGCACGGGCCCTCTGGACCGGGTCCATCCTCCGCCCTTCAGAGCAAGACCCTCGGAGGCTAGTGCCCTACGATCGAGGTCGAGCTCAGCGCTCACCCGCCGATGTGGAGCCTCTCCGAGCGCGCGCCCTTTGGACCGGATCCGTCCTCCGCCAAGGTGACCACACGGGCTCGGAATGCCCAGACCGAAGTAAGCCCTGCCATCCCAGGACATCGACGAGCCGCTCGAGGACTACGGTGCGGCGCCTCCCATGCCGCCATGACTACCTGCCCAGCCGTACTTCCAGGGAGATGGGCCAGCCAGAAAGCACGAGCCCCTAGGGCGACGACCCCCGGATCGAGCCTCTAGCAAGCTTCCCGGAATGGAGCAACAGGAGAGGATGTCAGAATGAATGGAAGCTTCCCCTATCACCTATCAGGAAAGGCGTCCCGTCTACGACACGGAATCCTGCCGCACGCCCCTGCCAACCCAGCAAGGATCCCGAAGCAAGCTCCAAACGACCAATTTTTAACTACAAAGAACAGTCGACACCCCCAAAAAAAGGGGGAGAGGTAACACCAACGACAACCAACACAAGCGCAAGCTCGACCAAGAGGGCGAAGCGCCATCTCCAAAATCACAGCTGAGGGAAAACAAGGAAAACAAGGAGAAGCGGAGCAACAGGGAATCCCCCTGTCCCTACTATCATTATCTCCCTGCAACGTTCTCTCCTTCACTCATATCTTTCACTCCTCCTAGTGCGGAGTCCATCAAGAGAGGCCCGACCAGGAGGATCTGTTCTCCTGGATCGTCACCGACTTGACCGTTGGAGTGCCCCCGCCGGAAACCCTGGCCTAGGTCACTAACCCCTATTTCGCAGGTCCAGGAGCAAAGGACCGACAGGCAGCGAAGGGAGCGCACTCCGGCGTCGACAGTAGCTATGGGCCATGATGATCCTGGCGGCAACAAGATGTAGTGTGGTCGAGTCGGAGGCTGTCACCCTGTCTATGTTTAGAGCAGGCCTATATGAAGAAATTCAAAGGAAATTATTTCTGTGAGAAGTCCATGACCTAAAGCAGGCTTACCAAATTGCTAGGGATTGTGAGAGATTTCAGGGGGACCCCTGATCCGTTGACCTGATGTTGGGAATTGTGTCCCAAAGCCAATCGCTTAGGCTGTAGGTGATTATGCTCAGTATTGTAATTTATATATGAATTAATAAAACTTTATTTTGGCAGTTCATCACATTATTCATTTTCCTGTAATGAACTCTATTTATGTGATGAAGTCCTTCGGACTGCACTGACTTCGATATATAGAGGATATATCGAGTAGTCCTTTAAAAGGTTCACAACCAAAGGATATATTGTACATGATGGCAATGTATTAAGTGTAGGTTGTTGTGGTTCACATTGTTTGGTTGTCCTCTTGACCAAAGGAGTGTGGTGATACTGATGTGATCTGCAAGTAGGATGTGTGACATCTTATTGAACGTGACTCCATGGAGCTCCTTTCTGCCAAAGGATTGCTCATGATTGGATATGGGTATATGTGTCCCTCCGACCTGTGGTCACCATGGTAGCTTGCAAGCAACTCCTTGTGCTTTGGTGCCAGACTACCCGGATTTCTAATCCGGTGATGGAATGTTTCTGGGTATAGATAAGTACTTGTGGAGTAGTGGTGGACCAAGATGGAATTGACCTATCCAAATTATTTGGATTGAATGTCTTGTAGTATCTCAATTTAGCAAATCCTTGGTCGGGGTAGTCCTAGTGAGGAGTCACTGGACTTGCGAGGTTGAGACATGTTATGGATTGATTCAGTTAGGGTTGGCAGTCTAATCCTAGGTCATCTTGAGCATTGGAGGTTAAAGGGATAAATTATATGGTAACCATATACCATAGGTTTGATAGATTGCTCTCGCATCTTCGGCCTATCCGGACGCCGGGACCCATTGCTAGTTGGTATCTTGTGCTGGTACTGGAAGTGTTCCAGTGCTACCATTTAGATTCGAACCTATGAGGTCATATATCATAGAGAATTTCTTCCTGATCCGGGAGCCGATCAACGATTGGAAATCGTTTTGGTATTAAGGTCAAACGGCCTAATTGAGCACACATTGAATTTTTTCTGGTCCACTTGGTCTGATTTGGATTGACCAAGATTTGTTTGGGTCAATCAGGAATTATTCCTGGTAGACCAAGACTGGACCCAGTTTTTCTTTTGATCGGGTTTGGTCGGACCAGGGATTTTGGCTGAACCAGTTTTTGGTTTTTTGTTGAACCGGTTTTATACTTGGTTGTTTACACAATTTTTTATCCTGATTTCCCCTGTTGTCGCTTCCCTGTTTTTACCGTGCGTATGGGATTTGCACCACATGAAGTCAATCGGGTGATGGTTGGGATAAGAACTGCTGTTGATCAGTTGAGCTTGAAATTTGTTTAAAGCTTTGGATATCAGATTCTTATCCTTTTGCGTCGTGATCTAGATGGGATCTCTCACGGTGTTTCTCTCCCACTCAACCTCCATGTTTTCAGCCCTCTTCCAGCCCGCGGTTCTTGGTTTCCCAACCAATCAAGAGCCTTTCCAAGGAGCCGTGCAATGGTGTTTTTTGTTTTTGATCCGAACTCTCTCACTCGGCCTTGACGCGTCTTCCTAGCCTTTATGTGATTTACCTCCTTCACGGATTTTATCTAATCTCTTCTCATGATGTTTTCCCTGGACTTCTCGGTTTTCTTCTCTGCCACTTATTTCTTGGTTGGAGGGTGTGAGCGATGAAGGGAATGAACAGGGGATCTGAGAGGAGCTATGAGAGATTTTGGTACGGGCTTTCTCAGTCGAAGTCCTCGATTTTTTCCTTCACACATTTATTTCTCAGCCATTTTTTTCATGTGGGTTGCTGGCCGTGAGAAGAAGAGAGAGCGAGGAGTGAAGGGTTCAGTCCTTGCCATGTGAGAGAGAGAAGAACAAGGGCGTGCGAGTTTGGAGAAACAGAGCATGGGAAAAGAAGCAGGGCATGCGGATGAAAAAGGGAGTACCTAGGCATTAGAGAAGTGCGGTCTCTTTTCTTGGTTGCAGGCCATGCGTTAAGGGAGAGGGGAAGAGGAACAGGGGCGTGCAAAAAGGGAAGAACAGGGCTTGTATGAGAAGTGCAGAGAGGGATTTATACCGTCCGTGAGAGAGTTCTTTGTGACGGAAAATCCCGTGTATTCCTTCCCTGGTTTTAAGTTCTATATTATGTTCTCTTGGTGGAGTCTGGACGGTCTTGGGGTAGACCGTCCGTGAGGATCATTTGGTTTTCCCGTGTATTCCTCCTTCCTCTTTGTCTTTCCTATGGAAGCCTCTTAAAATAAGAGTTATTTCTGGACTGCTGGAGATGAAAATTGGTTCTTGGTCTCTGAATCTCTTTGCTGCTGAGATTCTGAGAGAGAAGAAAGGAGCTTGTGAGAATTTGGGCATTGGGTGTGAGCTACCTAGCACTTAAGCTAGGTCTTGGAAAGTGAGCAAGTTAGGAAGGGTCCACCTCTCCTCCTCGTCTTCCAAGAAGAAGTAGATTGGTCTCAAGGATTCCAAGAAACTAGTACTACAAGGGAGTAGATCAGAGTCGAGCCCCAATGTAAACTACCTGTAGAGGCCATACATATATATGGCTCAAGAGCACCATCCTTGGAGCACCGCCACTGCTTCCATCAAGGTATAACGATAAGGTATCTTTATATTTTGAGTTTTATTTATTTTTGATGTTTATTGCATGCTATATCATTATACTAGACCTGTTGCAGGCAGATTGGTAGATCGTTTGATCGATCTGCCATGTCTTCCATGTGCTTGTTTTAAAATAGTTTTAAAGTGCATGTTTCTGCCTTGCTATTGCATATTGGTATGCTTCCATTTTTCTTCCTTCAATGGTATCAGAGCCCAGGTTCATCGTAGTATAATAATGTTAGCATGCTTTAACATCATGTTTTTCTTTTAAAGTACTTAGAATGAGTGCTTCACAATGACCGTCCTGTCATAGGAGAGATGTAGGGCTGCAAGACCCTCTCTTATCATTCAATGGGATCTCCTATGGTATGTAGGGGCGCCGCTTCTAATTGACTCATGAAGAGGAAAGATAAAAGAAAATGTAGATTAAAAATGTTTTAATCATGTATTATGATCTTAAAACAAATTTAGATAAGATCTAAGAGTTTTATTTTGATCAGATTTGATTGAAAGTTTGGTGAAACTTTGGATTTAAAATCACTGTTATTGTCCTGTGACAGGCCTTGAGTCGACCTCTTAAGTTGACTCATGAAGGTTGAAGTATCGATACTTGATCATGAAGTGTCGACACTTGGGCTTGTGAGTCGATACTTTGCCTTGAAGGTGTCGACTCATGAGCGCTTCCTAGAAAACATAGTGTTCTATTTTCTTCTTGTCTCAGGCCTTGAGTCGACCCAGAAAGGAAACCTGGTTCCGCGGAAGCCTATTGTAGACATGTTGCACTAGGTGCAGGTATTGCATAATTAAAAATTTTTAAGCATGCAGCGGAAAGTACCTACTCATGCACAGGATCTAACATATCGTGATGCATGTAACAAAATATAAATCATATGATAACAACTAGATCTAGGCATACATGATAACCAAAATAAAATATACCTGATCGAAGCCGACTCCCTCAGTCTTCAGATCAGCAGCGACCGGTTGAACTATTTCAACAGCAAAATAAGATCTGCAATAGCAAAAATAAATAGATCGATGCAACCTCTCGAGGTATCCAAGTATCCACCCTCTAGAGTATCCATGCATGGGCTCTCATTGATCCGACTTCCGGATGGATGCTGGTCTACCGAAAATTCATAAATCGGTCATGGATAGGTGAAGCAGGGAAGATCAAAGAGATCGAAGTCGACTCCCTCAGTCTTCAGATCAGTAGCGACCGGTTGAACTATTTCAACAGCAAAATAAGATCTGCAATAGCAAAAATAAATAGATCGATGCAACCTCTCGAGGTATCCAAGTGTCCACCCTCTAGAGTATTCATGCATGGGCTCTCATTGATCAGACTTTCGGATGGATGCTGGTCTACCGAAAATCAATAAATCGATCATGGATAAGTGAAGCAGGGAAGATCAAAGAGATCTTCATGAACAGTCTTCCCCACGACTACCCAAAATCCACCAAGAGCACACAAACCGGAAACAAAAATAGGGAAAGATTGCATAGGACCTATATGAATTTTTACGCTTAGAAATACGTCCCAAACCCTCTGCTCCTCTCTTATATCTTTCTTCTCAACAAAACTCATGCCCTCTGTTTCTTCTTCACGCCGCAAGCCACGGACTAAATCATTGAGGCGCTAAAAAAACCCGTGATGGCATAGAGAAAAGGAAGACCACCGTGTAAACAAGGAAATCACCGAGCACTCTCACGGCCAGCAACATCCTGTTACTACCCTTCTTCCCTTCACACGGACTTCAACGTCCTGTTGCTTTTTCTCTCTTCCCTTCACCACATCACACAACCAGCAAAAACATATCACACGCATGTGGAAAAAAATCCGTGAAAGCTTGTTCCCTCCTCTCTCTCACGGCTTCCAAGCAACAGATAATAAGAGGTTGAGAACCAGCGATCTCCCTTCTCCCATCACACGGTTGCAACCCAGAAATTCATGCAGCGGCTGAGAGCCCATGAAATAAATAAGAGGAGGCGGAGAAGAAAAAAACGTGAAGCTGTGAAACCACCGTGAGAGCCCTCTTCCTTCCTCTCTCGCCCTGCTTCTCAATTGTTTCTCTAATGCTTCTCTATCGCACTTCCCAGCCTTCAACCAACAGGATGTATATATAGGCAGAGAAATAAACCCGTGAAGGCAAGGGAAAACGGTGGAAGAGCAGTCCAGATAAAACACCGGAGAGGAAACCAGATAAATCCAAACTCCTTGGATCATTTTAAACAAAATGGAATCGAAGAGGAAGAGAACAACACGGGCAGAACACGGTGAAACCCAAGCGGCCGAGAGGAAGAGGGAATGCCTTGTGGGAGAAGACCTTCGTGAGAACCACTCCAGTAAATTAAACCTGGTTCAACAAACCAATTCCAAAAACCGATTCATTAAATCTCGGTTCGACCAAATTTAATGAGTAATAAAATTTGGTTCAGTCCTGGTCTACCAGGAATAATTTCTGATTGATCCAAATCCATCCTGATCGATCCAAATCAGATCAGAAAAATTCAATATGTACTCAATCAATCCGTTTGACCTAAATACCGAAATGATTTCCAATCGTTGATCGGTTCCCAGATCAGGAAAAAATCCTCAATGGCATGTGATCTCATAGGTCCGAACCTAAATGGTAGCACTGGAATACTTCCAGTACCAATACAAGATATCATCTAGCAATGAGTCCCGGCGTCCGGATAGGCCGAAGATGCGAGAGCAATCTATTGAACCTCTGGTATATGGTTACCGTATAATTCATCCCTTTAACCTTCAATACTCTAGATGACCTAGGGTTAGACTGCCAACCCTAACTGAGTCAATCAATAACATGTCTCAACTTCGCAAGTCCAGTGACTCCTCACTGGGACTACCCCGGTCGAGGATTTGCTAAATTGAGACACTGCGAGACATTCAATCCAAACAATTTGGACAGGTCAATTCCATCTTGGTCCACTACTGCTTCACAAGTACTTGACTGTACCCAGAAACCTTCCGTCACCGGATTAGAAATCCGGGTAGTCCAGCACCAAAGCACAGGGAGTTGCTTGCAAGCTACCATGGTGACCTCAGGTCGGAGGAATACATATACCCATATCCAATCGCGAGCAATCCTTTGGCAGAAAGGACTTTGGTAGAAAGGAGCTCCACGGAGTCACGTTCAATGAGATGTCATACATTTCACTTGCAGATCATATCAGTGTCACCACACTCCCTTGATCAAGAGGACAACCAAACGATGTGATGAGCTGCCAAAATTATATTTTATTAATTCATATACAAATCATAATACCGAGCACAACAACCTACAACCTAGGTGATTGGCTTTGGGACACAATTTCCAACAGACCCAAGTGTCGACATTTAGTATCAACACTTGTCCCTGGTGAGTCAACACTTGACATGAAATGTTACAAAAATAGTGAATTCAAATTTCTTATTATTGTAAAATTATTTTACATTTGTAAATTAAAATTATTTTAATTTATTAAGGCTATTGAACATCATTAAGAATTAAGTCACTTTGAATGACTAAAAACTCTAGGAATATGATTCAAAGATTTTAAGTCATTTCAATAAGCCTTAAGGGTCATGGGTTAGCTTCTATTATATCCTTAATTGGGTTAGACCTAAGTTTAGATGCATTGGACTATGTAGAGAATCATTCTAATCAAATGTTGAGTTAGGACTTCTTCTTTATAGATCTCTCTAATGGTTAGATTGATAAGTCCATAGATCTAAATGGACCTTATTTATGGCTCAGTGGATAGCCCAAGTCTTTAGGCTAGTCTAATCGAGTCTGATGAACCAATTGGTATCTAAGATAAGTTTGGCATCTTGATCATGGTTCTTTGGGGCTACCTCTTACCTAGCCAACTTGGTTGGTGTTTAAGGCAAGATAGTTAATGGCGGAACCCAACCCATGATCTCACTTACCTTTCCAATATGTTCGATCAGAATTGATTAGATAGCTCACTGACTCATGTTAACCCATGTCACCCAAGGTTAATCAGTTTTGAATGATTTTAGGTATCCATAGATCATTAGTTATGAGTAACCCTCCTTGATTGCTGATGTGGTCAGTGGGAGGTTGATCCATATCTTCTCATCTCTTCTTCTATCACAATAAGATTAAACCCTCTAAATTATTAGGTCCATAAAAAGATGATGAAGTTATGGGAATAACCGAGTCTTAGCCTCCCATTAAGTGGGATGGTAATAGGTCCAATAGTTAGGTATTCATCGACAGATCCAAAGATCGAGTGTTCATCGGGCTATTAGAATTGCTATTCCCAATATGATGGCTCAGTGTGACTCTTTTAACGGTGGTCAGGTGGGCCGGCCAAAGTCGGGCTTGATTATTCGTTAGTTAGAAGCATCAAATTTTGTCATATTAATGGTTGGACCTAACCGGAACCTTCAATAAGAGGTCCAAAGGCTGATTGAATTGCACCTTGGGGCAAAACCTAAATACTAAAGGTTACTTGGAGAAGTGATCGGTTGAAGAACCTACCTTTAGATGCGTATGGATGGGCCAGCCAAAGTCAGGCTTATGTATTGTCTATTAGACTTTAGTACCCACTTAGGAATCAAAGTGATTCCTCAGATTGGAGCTAGAGGCTATCAGTCAGAACAAAATAGTGGGAGGGCCTTTAGACTAAAGTCCATATCTATAGGATAATAATTCATATACACTAATTAGTTTTGGTTTTCCTTTCAGATATCTTCCGACCTGTCACTCCAATCTCTTTTCGATAATGAGAAGCTTAAGGTCCCAACTTCGATAGCTGGTATCGAATGCTCAAGATTATCCTGGAGCATGAACGGATCTTGTATGTGATATCGAATTTAGCACCTAAAACCCCTGCTCCCAATGCACGGAGTTTGGTCAGAGACACTTATCAGAAGTGGCTCTCTGATAGGACAATTGTCCAATGCATAATGTTGGCAGTGATGAACGATGAGTTCAGTTGCAAATTTGAAGAAGCCTAATCGAAAGAAATCCTTCAAAGGTTGAAGGAGTCTTTCGAGACACCAGATGATGTTGAGAGGTACAGGGTCTCCTGTGCTATCTACAACGTGCAGATGCGTGATGGGGCCTCAGTCACTGATCATGTATTGTACATGATTGAGATGACTGAGCACCTGGGCAAGCTCGGATGTCCCTTGCATTAACAGCTTGGGAAGGATGCGATTCTGAATTCCCTTCTCTCTTCCTATCTAGATTTTCTTGATCATTATAGAATGAATAAGCTTGTAGTTAACTATCACGGTCTATTAGGGTTGCTGCAGACTTATGAGAAAGACCATAATCTGAACAAAGGGGTGGTAAATCTAGTGGGAGGATCTTTAGCAGGGCATCGTCCCTTCAAAAAAGGGAAAAAAAAAGTAAAGAAAAATCGGTGCAGAATGCTTCTGGGCCTAGTCAGGCCAAGAAGGAGAAGGCTGATAAGAGCTAAGCGGAGTGCTTCTTTTGCAAGAAGTGGGGACATTGAAAGAGGAACTGTCCTCTTTATATTGCATCCCTTGACTCGAACAAGTGCAAGAAGAGGAAGCAACCAGAAGGTGCTGGACAAGGTATTTATATGATAAAACCTTATAGTTTCTCTATCTGCGATACTACTAACTGGATATTGGATATAGGAAGTCCAATTCACATTTGCAATTCTTTGCAAGGTCTTCAAGTTAGTAGAAGATTCGAGGATGGTAAGAGATTCTTGAATGTGAAAAATGGAAGCCAAGTTCCAGTCCTGGCGTTGGGAGTCCTCAAACTAGTTTTTGAGTCTTGTACAATCATTTTGAATGAGTATCATTATTGTCCATCTTTTATTTTAAATATCATTTCTGTAGGCTAATTGGCCGTGTATGGTTATGAACTATCAATAAAGAATGACATTTGCAAAATCATTTGGAATGGTTCTATTGTAATGAATGGATATATGAATAAAAACATTTATGTACTATCGTGACCTGTTAGTGTAGTGTACATGTCTTGTAAACGCCCTAGGATAAATAATGTCAGCGATGCGTACCTATGGCTAGGTCATATTAATAAGAACAAGATAAACATGTTGAAGTGCGAGGGTCTCCTCGACTTTAGTGAAAGTGGTTTACTTGCAACCTGTGAGTCCTGTTTTCTTGGAAAGATGACAAAATCATCTTTTATTGAAAAAGGTGAACGAGCCAAAGAAATTCTAAGTCTGGTACATACTGATGTATGCGGACCCATGAATATTAGTGCCAGAGGTGGGTATAGTTATTTCATTACATTTACATACGACCATTCGAGGGATGGTCATGTCTTCTTGATGAGACATAAATCTGAGTCCTTTAAAATGTTCAAACGATATCGTAATGAATTAGAAAAATAAATTAAAAGATGTATCAAAACCCTTTAATCAGATCGAGGCGATGAATATCTTTCCGGAGAGTTTTTGATATATCTCGAGGAGAATGGGATTCTCTCTCAATGGACACCTCCAGGGATACCTCAGTTAAATGTAGTGTTTGAAAGGAGGAATCAAACCCTGTTAAACATGGTTCGGTCCATGATGGGCTTTGCTTTTCTGCTGCTATCCTTTTGGGGATATGCTTTGGAATCAGTCTGTCACCTTTTGAATAGGGCTCCGAGTAAATCCGTTAACAAAACCCCATATGAGATATGGACTGGATGTAATCCGACACTCTTACACCCTCGGGTCTAGGGTTGCCCAACTTATGTAAAATGTTTGGAAATGGATAAACTTGGACCGAGGTCTGACTGGTGCCTATTTGTTGGGTATCCAAAAGAGTCTAAGTGGTATTACTTCTACTTGGCTAAGGAACAAAAATTGTTCGTCAGTCTTAGGGCTACCTTTTTGGAAAAGGAGTTCCTTGGTGAAGGAACTATAGCTGCTAAGATTGAACTTAGTGAAGTTCAACAAGTAGAAGAACTGACACACTTAAGGGACAACATAGAACCAGTTGTGATTAAATCACACCTAGAGCCCACATAGGAACCATTAAGGAGATCTGGTAGGGTACCGAGGCGACCGGACAGAAACTATGATTTCTTGGTCCAAGATGGTGATCCCATTGAACTCGATTAGAACAATGAGAATCCGATCACGTATATGGAGCAATGTAGAGGTCCGACTCTAATAATGGCTAGGAGCCATGCAATCCGAAATAGAATCCATGAAAATCAATAATGTATGGACATTGGTTGATTTGCATGAAGGAATAAAACTAATTGGGTGTAAATGGATTTTCAAGAGGAAAAGGGGTGCAGATGGGTAGGTGAAGATATATAAAGCCCATTTGGTTGCCAAAGGATATCGTCAACATTATGGTATTAATTATGACAAGACGTTCTCTTCTGTGGCAATGCTCAAGTCCATTCAAATCATAGCTGCTTTAGTGGCACACTTTGACTTGAAATCTGGCAAATGGATGTCCGAAAAGCTTTTCTAAATGGTGAGCTAGAAGAGGAGGTGTATATGATACAACTTGAAGGGTTCACATCCATAGACGAGTCAAAGGTATGCAAGCTTCAAAGGTCCATCTATGGACTGAAATAAGCATCATGAAGTTGGAACATGCGATTTGATAAGTGTATCAAATCGTATGGCTTCATTAGGAATGGAGAAGAACCTTGTATTTACAAGTGGGCTAATGGTTTTATGATTATGTTCCTTGTGTTGTATGTGGATGACATTCTCTTAATTGGGAATAACATCTCAGCACTACAAGGAATAAAGGTCTGGTTATCATCTCAGTTCTTTATGAAGGACTTGGGTGAAGCCTCTTACATACTGGGTATGAAGATCTATAGAGGTAGATCTAAGAGGCTTCTGGGACTGTCCTAGTCTATGTATATTGATACTGTGCTGAAGCAGTTCAGCATGAAAAATTCCAAGAAAGGCTATCTCCTGATAGGCACTGGAATTGCTCTCTTCAAAGAGGATTGTGCGACAACTCCTTAGGAGAGAGAGAGCGTATGAGCAGAATCCCATATGCTTCGATAGTGGGTTCTATCATGTACACTATGACATGTACCAGACCAGACATGGCATACTCACTAGGCGTAGTGAGAAGATACCAGTCTGACCCAAGTGAAGCTCATTGGAAAGTGGTAAAGACTATCCTTAAGTATTTGCGAAATACTAAAGATCAATGGCTGATTTATGGAGAACCTGACTTGAAACTTGTGGGGTATACTGACTCCAGTTTCTAGTCAGATAAGGATAATAGCAAGAGTGTGTCAGGATTTGTTTTCACTCTTAATGGAGGAGTGATCTGCTAGAAAAGTTTCAAGCAGCCTATTGTGGCGGACTCAGTATGCGAAGCAGAGTACATTGCAGCATCAGATATAGCAAAGGAAGCAGTGTAGTTGCGAAAGTTCATCGTTGAGTTGGGAGTGGCACCTTTTCTGGATAGTCCTATTATGGTGTATTATGATAGCAATGGAGCCATTGCCCAAGCCAAAGAGCCAAAATCTCATCACTGTACAAAGCACATTCTGCGATGCTATCACCTCGTATGAGAGATCATGGAACGAGGTGACATTGACCTTCAGAAGATCGATGGAAAGGAGAACCTGACGGACCCCTTCACTAAAGCTGTCAGAATTCAAGAGTTTGATAGTTATAAATGGAAAATGGGAATGAGATTCTATACCGATTGGCTTTAGTCCAAGTGGAAGTTGTTGGAAATTATGTTCCAAAGCCAATCTTTTAGGTTGTAAATGGTTGTGCCATTTTGTAATTGTATATAAATTTTTAATGAATAAACGTTATTCTTTTGGCTGTTCATCATATTTACATTTTCTTGAAATGAACTCTTATATGATGAAGTCCTTAGAACTACATTATTTGATATATAGAGGATATATCATGTAGTTCTTAAACTGGTTCACAACCAAATGATATATTATTATAGGATGATAATGTATCAAGTGTAGGTTGTTGTATATCACATTTGTTGGTTGTCCTCTTAACCAAGGAGTATGGAGACATTGGTATGACATGCAAGTGAAATGTGTGATATCTTACTGAATGTGACCATCTACGGAGCTATCTTCTACCAAAGGGTTGCTCGCAAAGGGATATGGATATATGTGTTTCTCAGACCTGAGGTCACCATGGCAGCTTACAAGCAACTCACTGTACTTTGGTACCGGACCACCTGGATTTCTAATCTAGTGACAGAAGGTTTTTGGGTGCAGTCAAATACTTGTGGAGCGGTGATGGATCAAGATGGAATTGACCCCTCCAAATAGTTTGGAGTAAATGACTCATCATGTCTCAATTTAGCAAATCCTTGGCCAAGGTAGTTCTTGTAAGGAGTCACAGAACTTGTAAAGTTGAGACACGATCCGGATAAACCAAATTAGGGTTGGCAGTCAAACCTTAGGCCATCCTAAGCATTATGAGGTCAAAGGGATGAATTATGTGGTAACCATATGCCGGAGGTTCTAGAGAGGTGCTCTGCATCTTTGACCTATTTGGATGTCGGGTATCATTACTAGATGAGGACTTTGACTGATACCGGAAGTGTTCCAATGCTACTGGCTTAGTGTTCGAACCTATGGGGTCACACACCATAGGGGTTTCTATATGATCTTAAGATTGATCGACGATTGAGAATCGTTTGCCATCACCGGAGATCAATATGATTGACCATGTTCCAAGTATCGACACTTGCTTGAGTTGACACTTGGAAAGTGTCGACACTTGATGATTTGCATGAGTCGACACTTGCTGTGACGAGCAAAATTCTGGAAAGGTTTTGACTTCGAATTTTGAGTTCGAAATTCAAAATTTGACCGGTTTTGGCTCCAAGCTGTAATAGTATGATGGCCATACTTGCCTTTTATGCTTGGAACCTTTTTGGAATGCCTCTCCATCTTCTACCCCAATCTCTCCTCCTTCCTCTTTCTTTCTCTTTGGCTGCTTTTTTAAATAAGAGTTATTTTTGGGCTGCTGGATGATGGAAATTGGTTCTTGGTCTCTGAATCTCCTTGCTGCTGAGATTCTGAGAGGGAAGAAAGGGGCTTATGAGGATTTGGGTGTTGGGTGTGAGCTACTTAGCACTTAAGCTAGGTGATGCAGGACGAACCTAAGACTGAAGCAAAATAGTAAACTAATTTTTTTATAATTTTTTTAGACATTAATTTAGTGGCTAAAGATCCAAAAATAAGAAAGAATCAGCAGAAAGACTAGTAATGCTATAAACTAACATACCCGCGAGATAACACATGCAGAATAATCAATTCAAGGACCTGAGAATTGAGAAACTCTCAATTTAGGATAGCATACCTGTCATCAAATCAAAACTCAAGAGGGGAAAGGCTTTTATTATGCAGTGATTGTAGTTTCTTCGATGAAGAGATCTCTCAGCCTCAAGATGGCGCTTGGAAGAACAAGCCTTTGGCCCCCGAATTTGATTGCGATCTGGACCCAGTCTGAAGGCAAAAAAAGCCTCCTCTGGGGAGGGGAAACACCTCCGGGATCTGCAAAGTGTCAAGGTTAGGCATGAATCAGGTAATCAAAGAAAAAAATAACAAGATGAAACAAAAAAGGAAAGGGATTAGGGCAAAGGGCTGGCGGCAAGGAAGCAGGAAGAGCTCTTGATCTGGGCATCTTCCAGGCTTCTCTTTTGGACGTGGCTGATGCTTGGAGATCTGATTTGCTGCTTGGGGCATGGGGGATTGCAAGGATGGGTGGTCGGCCAACACAAGAGAGCAAGAACCAAACACAAGAAACCAAAAGAAAACACAAGACACCTATCTCAAAATAATTCAGTAGAGTTTTAATTCATAAGAGTAGATTTATTACAAGAAGAGGAGGGGTGGGTCATTTATAGAGTTCCCATGCCCTCTCATAACTAGGATTACACTTAGGTTAATAATAACCTCTCCTTAAGGCATTAGGAGAAGAATCCTTAATAGGTTAGGAAAGAAAGCCTTAAGAGGTTAGGACTTTGACTAGTCTTCTCCTTCTCCCTTCATGCTTTGACCTAGTCTTCTACCAACCCTTGGACTTGGTCAACCAAGTGAGGATGCCTCTTTTAGGCATATTGGGCTTCATGGGAGCAGCAAGGGCTGGCCAAGAGGTGAAGGGTGCATGGGCTTGGGCCTCTTGGAAGCTAGGATGGCCTGGTAGCCTGGTAGCAGGAATATTTCTTGGAATCTTGCTTCTTAAGGCCTTGGGCTTGATTTCTCTTGGGCTGGGGCACAGACGGACCTCTGGATTCATGATTTGACCTGGTCTGGGAATATACTCCGGTATCTGGAGGGGAATCTAGATATCTGGAGAGTATCTGGAGGGCATTTAGGCATCATGTAGGAATCTTGGACCCTGGGATGGCATACAAAGTCCAATTGGCTAAAGTAAGGGCTTCTAGCTCCTGGATGAGGCATGGTGGAACTCCAAAGTAGGGTATCCTCTTCTCTTGTGCAAAATTGAATTCTTACGGGACTCATAACTGAAGTACAGGACTTATTATACTGACTAGGGTTGAGGGTTGAGACAAATCAACTAACCTCAACTTATTACAGGACTCAATCTTAATTGATTACAAAATTAGACACATGACTAAAACCCTAATTAGTAAACCTTATGAGTTATAGGGATCTGTGTTTGATCCTGGTGTCCCCACCACTAGGTCTTGGGAAGAGAGCTAGTTAGGAATGGTCCACCTCTCCTCCTCGTCTTCCAGGAAGAAGAAGATCGGCCTCAAGGATCCCAAGGAGCTAGCACTCCGAGGGAGTTGATCAGAGTCGAGCCCCGGTGTGAACTACCTGTAGAGGCCAGACATGTGTGTGGCTCAAAAGCACCATCCTTGGAGCACCGTCACTGCATCCATCAAAGGTATAACGGTAAGGTATCTTTATATCTTTGAGTTTTATCTTGTTTTTGATGTTTATTGCATGCTATATCATTATACTAGATCCTGTTGCAGGTAGATTGATAGATCGTTTGATCGATCTACCATGTCTTCCGTTGTGCTTGTTTTAAAACAGTTTTAAAATGCATGTTTTTGCCTTGCTATTGCATATTAGTATGCTTCCCTTTTTCGCCCTTCACCAACATCCTACAAACTTTTGTTAAAATAGGAAAAAAGGTTTGCATGATCATCATAAATAGTGAAAGTTGTGTTAATGCCATTTCCACTAGTGTTGTCAAGAGTCTAGGATTGACCACTATTTCGCATCCCAACCCTTATAAGGTATCTTGGATTGATTCGACCTCCATCCTTATTAAGTTAAGATACCAAGTTACAATCCAACTCCAGTCCAATCATGAGAAAGTTTGGTATGACGTTCTTCCTATGGGGATTAGCAATATCATTCTAGGTCGACCCTAGTTGTATGATCATGATGCTACTTTGTACGATCGATTAAACTCTTATTCATTCACCCACTTAGGAAAGAAAATCATTATAAACTCTTCACCACCCAAGGACATCACTAAAAGAGGTTCTAACAATCTGAAGGAAAAGAAATAAGGATTATATTTGATCAATGCTAAGGATTTGGAAAGAGAGATTAATGAGGTTCACCAGTTTGGATATTGTTCACCAAGGAAGTCCAGGATCAATCCCAGAAGGAGCAACCCCAGGAAATAGTAGAATTTTTGAAGGATTTTCAAGATGTGTTTCTAGAAGATCTTCCTGATCACCTCCCACCATTAAGGTACATTCAACATGCCATAGACTTAGTCCCAGGAGCCACCCTACCAAACCTTCCACATTATAGGATGAATCCCACTGAATATTCAGAGTTAAAAGGCAAGCTGAAGACCTTCTCCAAAAGGAATTCATTAGGAAAAGCTTGAGCCCTTGTGCGGTACCTACCCTTTAACCCCTGATATGGCGACATCTATTGACGTGGAGCTTGCGGACTGATATGGCAACATCCACTAACATGGAGCCTACGGACAGCCACGATGGCAAGACATCCGCCACCTGGGCAAGACTACATGACGAAGAATCGAGGTGGACCACCTTGCCGAGGTTAGCTCGCAACCGAGGCAGGGCTCATTAGGAGAGGCCCCCGTCTGAGGTCAGCTCCCGATCGAGGTCGAGTCCATCCCTCCAAGGTGAGCCCTCTAGTTGAGGATAGCTCTTGGTAGGGGTCAAGCTCATGCTTCCAGAACAGACCACCCTACCGAGGTCAGCTCCCAGCCGAGGCAGGGCTCATTGGGTGGGCCCCCCATTTGAGGTCAGCTCCTGGTTGAGGTCGAGTCCATCCCTCCAAGGTGAGCCCTCCGGTTAAGGATAGCTCCTGGTCGGGGTCGAGCTCATGCTTTTAGAACGGACCACCCTATCGAGGTCAGCTCCCAGCCGAGGTAGGGCTCATTGGGCAGGCCCCCCTCCGAGGTCAGCTCCCGATCGAGGTTGAGTCCATCCCTCCGAAGCGGACCGTCCTACCAACAGTAGCGCGGGTTCCCGCCAAAGGCATAAAGAGGGGGAAAGGCCAGAATTCAAAATAAAGATGAGGGAATACCTGATCATGTAGAGCCTTCGAGAGGTGGCACATGCCCTGCCATGGGTACAGGCCCCCTGCGACATGCCATGCACACGATCTGTACGATCCAGGCAACACCAGGCTCCCAGCCTTGCAGTGTGCCGACACGTCGATGACTGCATGACTGGGAGACTACGACTTGCATGACAGGAGCCTGGACCCTAGGCCCTAGACCCTAGGCACTATGGTACCCGGATGGCCTCCTCCTAAATGGCAACATCCCATTATGGCTCAGGGCTCAGGCATAGAACTGGCCTGATAGAGAGGCGACAGCAGGCCTCGAAAAGCCTCCTTTAAAGGAGAGAACCTGGAGGCCAACAAAAAGCCACTCACCTATATAAGACCCACACGAAAAGGTAAGTGAAGGTAAAAGAAAGGAAAAACAATAGAGACTCTTTTGGTTCTGCATTATCTTTTCTCTTATCACCCTCTTGATGCGGAGAGTCCCCCAAGCTCTCTGCTATAAAGATTTCTATTACCCTCGATCGTCTCACTGACTTGATCGTTGGAGTGCCTTCACCAGAATCCCTGGCCAAAGGTTTCCTCTATCTTGCAGGACCCCAAAGCAAGAGAGCGAGCCGACCGCGAGACAGGGAGCCAAGCATCCGGCAGGAACCCGACGTGCTAGAGCTATAGGCCACGATGATCTTGGCGGTAATAGATTGGCATGTCAGGTAGGGGGACTGAAAGAAAGCATCACCCTCCCACAGTAAGAAAGACTGCGCGGATACTCGCAGTCCGATGGTGATTGCACGAGCTCGTGAAGCCCTTGCCAATCGAGCAGGAGACCCCCCTCACCGCAGCGACCAATGCCTGGAGGGGGAGCATCCTGCTCTATCGCAGCCACCTTCGGCGGACCCCCAGTACATCGTGCTTGCCCACCAGGTCCAGCTCCTGGCTACGACGGTGCATCAGCTCCACCAGAAGCATCGCTCCCTGGAAACATAATAGCATCCAGGGACTCTAGCAACTCACACAGCCGATCCCCGCACCAGCCTGCGGTCCTTTCGGGAGGGGCCACTAAATTCGGCATCCCCCCTCTAGAGGCCCACCAGGCTGGCGGCAAGGGGCCGTAGAATGATCCGACCAACCGGTGGAGCTGCTCCCTGGCCTCGGACCACTGTGCACCCTCGTGCCAGCAGCACCAGCATGGCTGGGAACTCAGGCACGAGTTCCTCCGCTCTGACCCTCCCTTAACCCCAGTGTCCTCCACTAAGGGATCGACTAACGAGACCATCCATCGCCGAGCGGAAAGGTGCCTCGAGGAGCATGAGCACAAGCTAGCGGATCTAGCTTGCTGGTTTGCGAAAGTTCAGGGCTCCCCTAGTGAGCCCACAGGTTATGATACCCATCCACCCTTTTCAAAGAGAGTCCAAGAGGGGCCGATCCCTAACCGATTCCGTATGCCACAGGTTGACCCTTACGATGGGACAACTGATCCCTTGGACCACCTAGAAAGTTACAAGACCTTCATGAGGGTCCAGGGGGCCACCGATGCCCTCCTTTGTGTCGCCTTCCCGGCCACTCTATGAAAGGCAGCTTGGGTCAAGTTTTTCAGACTTGAACCTTAGAGTATAGACTCCTTCCCTCAACTAGAGAGAAAGTTCGCGGTACACTTCGATGCTTACAGGAAGGCATCGTGCGAGGCTGATAGCCTCTCCTCGATCTGATAGTAGGATCGAGAACTCCTCTGGGACTATGTGTCCCGGTTCAAAACCTCCACCCTGGAGATCTATAACCTCGACGAGTCCATCGCCATGCTAGCCCTGAAGAGGGGGCTGCGAACCTACCGCTTTACCTACTCCCTTGACAAGAAGCCCCCAAAGATGTACTCGGAGTTCCTCCTCCAGGTGCAAAAGTATATCCACACCGAGGAGGCAGATCATGCCAAGAGGGAACTGGACGGGAGGCCCCCGAAGAGGCAGGCCATCAGGGAGACCTTCGACCACCCGACCCGAAGGATGGTGCGGGTCCCGTGACCGGAGCCAAGGCCCAAGGTTGACCTTGCTAACAAATAAAGTTTCACTCCTCTCCTCACCTCTAGAGCAAAGATCCTAATGGAGATTGAGGGCGAGCATTTTCTGCACCGACCTTCACCACTAAAGCCATTCACTGGATAGGACAAATCCCGCTACTGCCATTTCCATCGAGACTATGGCCATGACACAAAGGAATGGCGCCACTTAAAGAGGGAGATCAAAGAGCTGATCAAGCATGGCTACCTTGGCCAGTATGTGGAGGGGGGAGTGCCTCCTATAGCCCAGACTGAAGGGCCTCGGCCCCTCACCATCAACAACCATCCCATCGAGAAGCCGGTAGGGATGATATCTTGGGGGGCAGAAAAAACCTCGAAGAGGGCTAGGGGGAGAGAGGGGAGTGATGATGTACTCCCCTGCATGGAAGAAGGGTCAGCTGGGGTAGACAACCCAAATAATGATGCTGTCATCATTGAAATGATGATAACCAAACATCCTGTAAAAAAAATCATGGTAGATAGTGGGAGCTCCTCGGACATCCTTGTTTACAATATTTTTGTAAGGATGAATTTATCCACTGACCAAATAAGACCGGTGTTCATGCCTCTGGTAGGCTTCATCGGAGACTTAGTCAGAGTCGAGGGAGAAATTACGCTCCTAATAACTGCTGGGACACCACCCCAGCAAAGCATCGTGCTATTGAATTTCATTGTTGTAAAGCTTCCCTCACCCTACAATGCCATCCTGGGATGCCCGGGACTCAATTTACTTGATGCCACCATTTCCATGAAATGCCTCCTTGTCTAGTTCCTGACCCTATGGGGGACCAGAGAGATAAGAGGGTCCCGACAGCCAGTGTAGCACTGTTGGTAGATCGTACTAGGCCTAAAGGGAGTAGATTCCAGCCCTACCATAGACCAGCCTGATCCGATGGCACCAAAATCGAAGAACAGGCTGGTCGAGCCCCTATTATCTTTTCCTTTAGGGGAGGATCCCTTGAAGATACAGTGATGGGGGACTAATATTCATGCAATTCTTTTTGTATATTTTATATGTGGGGTTAGGTAATTAATTCCCGAATTTCAGATCAAAATTTGTTGTAGGGAATTTTGTATGAATTTTTGAAGCCAAGCATGCAGATTAGAACCTAGAAAAGTACTAAAGAAGGATCACCGGGGCTGAGAAGCCTCGGTTAGGGCAAGTTCTCCTACAATATAAAGACTGGAGGTAGAGGGGCTGTACCTCACAACGTCTGAAGTGCCTGGTGAAGATCGCAGTGAAGGGATCTTTCGTTCCTTGATGGATGCGGCATGGAAAATCGAGCGAAAGACCCATGGATACCCGACTTTCTGCTCGGTGGTCCGATTGAGGCTTGGCTGGAGTCGTTGGATTCGTAGGAACACGGGGACCAGCAAATGACTTGTCAGGGTTTAAAAAACTCAAAGGAGATCAAGAAAATAAAGAAAAACAGCAAAGAAAAGAAAGTTTTGGAGGGGCTAAAAGGATGGTTGGCGGCAGGAAGATGATTGCAAACACCGGAAAGAAGAACTCTCAAACCCCTTTATGCACATAGCAGGGTAATCACACAAAACAATAGAAGAACTCAAGGTTTATTTCATATCAAAAATCTTCCTTCATACAAGAGGCTAGGGTCCTTTAAATAGACCCTTAACCTTGGGCTCCAAGTAAGGGCACATAAGTCTTTACATAAGAATCCTTTTCCCTCTCAAACCCTAGCTAGTAAATAAGGAAACATTAGGTAGAAAAAATCCCTAAAAATTCTCTTGACTTGGCCAACTCTCCAAGGATGCCTAGGGGGGCGTGTTGGGCTTCTAGGAGAAGTAAGAGGCCGGCCCAAAGGGGCTCGGGCGCATGGGTTTGGAACTCTGGAAGCTGGGGTGGCCTGGTAGCCAGGTAGTACGAATATTCCCTGGTATATTGCTTCTTAGGGGCTTGGGCTTGGCGCCTGGGCTTAATTTCTTTGGGATAGGATGCAGATGGATCTCTAAAATCATGGATTCCTTGGTATATGAATATATTTTGGCATCTGGAAGGGAATCTGGGCATCTGGAGGGCATTTGCAAGGAATCAGGGTTTTCTGAATTTTCCTCCTGGGGTCTTCAAATCTTCAAGCTGGGTTGGACTTGGGCTATACTTTCATGTCTTCAATCTGGTTGGACTTGGTCTTCACTTGTATGATGTGGTCTTGAGTCTTCAATATGGTTGAATAGGACTCAAAAAATAAAATTAGCTCGACATGAGCTGACTAATACTGGACTGAACTAGCTTAACATGAGCTGACTAGTGCAGAACTGAAACTTAAAATACTCAAATAATAACTAAAATGGACTTAGATAGGCTAAGCCCTTATTACAGATGGACTCATAAATTATTGATCAATTCATAGAGGGTTGAAAAGCCTCTATCTTATTCTGGTGCCTTTGGTGTCCCCACCAATTCTCCCGGGGTGGGAGGAACTCGACCCTGTCGAGTGAAGATCAAGCTGGCTCACATATCTCTCGAGGAGGTCTGGGTTGAGGTGCTGCAAGTCCTCTCGAGAAATCTACAAATCGTCCGACTCTGGCCGGCTTTGCCATCGGACCAGGAAGCGTTGATAGTCACGGCCCCGGGTCGTGATGGCTTGATCGTCTAGGATACGCTCGATCCATTCTCCTCTCTCAGGCCAATTTGTTAGTGGACACTCTGGGTTAGGATCACTCACAATGAAAAGGAATAGGTCCAAAGGCCTCACTAGGTATCGCTGCCGGTTCCCTATACTCAACTAGGTCTATAATGTTGAAGGTAGAACTAATGCCCAAATTCGAAGGCAAGTCTAACACCTAGGCATTTGATCCAACCTTCTCTATCACTTTAAAAAGGTCCGGCTCTGTAGCATGAAGCTTCTTTTAGGCCTAAGCCTAACCAAGATAGAATCCACTACATTAAAATCTTTGACCCTTCTTCGGGAATTAGCCAGTTGTTTTAACATTAGTGTGGGTGGTGAACATGCTAGGCACATGCAGACTCCTAACAAGATGATGCAAATGACTCAAACCTACACCTAACAGACTTGACTAAAGAGGTTTATTAGGTCTTAACTACCACTTGGGCATGGGGGCATGAGTCGTGGTTGATGGATGACATGCAGAAGAAAATTTGCTAGTAACTCCTAATAAGTGCCAGAGGGTCTGCCAAAAGTAGGTAGCAAATGGGATGGGCTCTATGGATCCTTGCAACCTAGTAACCTCAACAAAATGTAACCTAATAGTTCTAGACACATGAAAAAACTCAGGAAAGGGTAGAAAATAGGAAGTGGGTTCAAAATTACTCTGGTAGGGTGGAGAAAAAGGTTCCGAGTTAGTTGGATAAAGTAGAATCAAAGAAGGCATGTCAGGGACTAATCCTAGACTAATGAGGTTAACCTTACGGGGTTGCGATATATCTACGGGGTTTGTATAATGGAAGGATGGGTTATTAATCTCAGGAAAGAGGTCCTTAATGGGAACTATAGGAGGAGACTCATCCTGAGGTTATTGATTCAAAGAGATCAGGTCCTTAATAAATTCTTCAGGTTCTTGTATTTTAGGACTAGACTCTATAATTTGGCTCTCCTCTATGGTTTCCTCAGGTAAGGCTCTAATAGCAGTACCTAGGTTCTCTTCCTTTATTTGTTCTTCCACTATAGCTTTTGGTTGGATGTGGTTAGGGTCAACTACCTCTAGGTTGGCTTCTACCTGGGTATTTACTAGGCCAACTATTTCTAGGTCATCTATAGGTGTCTCATCTTCTCCCTCATACTCATCCACTAGGCTCGCATCAGCTCATACACTTTCGCATTAATGTAAGCCTTGTCAATCTCAGGAATGGTTGGAGAAGGTCGGCTAGGGGAAAATTGGCTAGGTCCTGGTTTCTGATTATGGACACTAATCCTAGTAGGTTCAGGTTGCCTAAGGGGTAGTGGCTCACTACTGGACTCATATTTAGGGGTGCTAATCCTATGGGGTTCAAGTTGACTAAGGGAAAACTGAATAGTACTAGATTGATCTTAGGGGTTATGGGTTCTTTGGGCTCATAGGACAAGGGTGCAGATCTATGGGTAATGGGATTATAGGATCTGGGGTCATAGGATTTTGGATCAGCTCTATGGTCAGGTTTTAAGGATGGATCATGGTATGGGGTCCTTCTAAGGTTGGGCTCCCTATATGGGTCAGGATATTGGGTCCTCTTAGGGTTGGACTCCCTATATGGGTCAGAATATTGGGTTCTCCTAGGGTTGGACTCCCTATATGGGTCAGAATATTGGGTTCTCCTAGGGTTGGACTCCCTATATGGGTCAGAATATTGGGTGTTGGGTCTACTAGGCTTATAGGGTGTGGGTGCATAGGATCTATGATCATGGGATCTAGAGTCATAGGATCTAGGTTCACAGGTTTTGGATTCATAGGTTCTAGGTTCATAGGATTTGGGGTCATAAGATCTATAGGTTGTGGGTATACTAGGCTTAGAGGATGTGGGTAAATAGGATCTATCTTCCTGGTCTACAAAATCCTGATTGGGTCTTCTAGGACTAACTGATGGTTCAGCCTCAAGGTATGGATTAGGGTTTGGGGTCCTCCTAGGTTGAGGATTGTAGTACGGATCAGGATGAGGGGCTCTCCTAGGTTCGACCTCATGGTATAGATCAGGGTTTGGGGTTCTCCTAGGTTGAAGGGACTCAGGATCTGGCTCAGACTGTGACCCATGGGTTCTTTGTATGGTCCCAACACGGCCTTCTAACTGGTCAAACCTATTGGCAAGATGGTCAATTCTATTGTTGGTTTGGGTACTAGACTGAGTTAACTGGGCCATGGATTGGGTTAGTTGCTCAATGAGTGCTTTTATTTGGGCTTGCAAATTTTCCATGGGTTTAGACATTTGTGAAGGAGGTGGGCTCATGCAAGACTCGATTAGACTGACTACAGCTGACTAGACCTAGAGTCCAAACTAGATGCTCAATCAGGGTGGCAAACTAGCTTATAGTAACTCTGTACTCAGCCAGACAGGTGTAAGAGGAGTGTTAGGTCCCTGATTGCCAATCCTAGACACCAATCAGAGATTGGCCAGGTAGGCGGACTAGCACACAAGCCCTTCAGGATTGAATCCCTAAACCACCGTTCTAGACACTGAGCACAAGGCACACACAGGTTATCTTGACATAATAATCTGACACGTAGCCCGGACCTGACCAGTTGGTGTCCCTAGCCCACTAGGGCAAATTAAGTCTAGTTAATTTTAGGTTAAGGCTTGGGACCGAATGCAAGGGATGTGGTTTTGGGCTAAAAAGAGGTGATCAAATCCTCCCCCATCTGATATAGCAAGAGTGCCCTTAAAAGGAAATTATGCAATGATGGCAGGCTGATGAGGATGCAAATTAGGGTTTAGATATTTTTGGTATTTTTGGAGAATATGTAATTTTTTTTGGTATTTTTTTTAAATAGAAGAAAACTTGTAAATCATGGCCTAATATGCTGGAAATATACTAAAATTAAAAGATATGCAAAAGATGCTAAATAAAACCCTAAAACTTCCAAACTTGTCTTGTTGAAAAAATAGAGTCAAAAATTTGCAGGCTGTATTTCGGCTTGTAGAAAATTCACAGGCCATAACAAAATCTTCAAAAATTCTTAAAATTACAGTGAATTATGATAAATCCAAAAAAATAAATTTTAGAATTTGTGGAGTTTTTATCAGAGAGAAATAATTAAAACAACAGAGCATATACGGACTAAAAATTGTAGAAAACAAGCCCTAATCTCAGCTCTGATACCAAATGATGGGGGACTAATATGCATGCAATTCTTTTTGTATATTTTATATGTGGGGTTAGGTGATTAATTCCTGAATCTCAGATCAAAATTTGTTGTAGGAAATTTTGTATGAATTTTTGAAGCCAAGCATGCAGATTAGAACCTAGAAAAGTACTAAAGAAGGATCGCCGGGGCTGAGAAGCCTCGGTTAGGGCAAGTTCTCATACAATATAAAGACTGGAGGTAGAGGGGGTGTACCTGACAACGTCTGAAGTGCCCGGTGAAGATCACAGTGAAGGGATCTCTCGTTCCTCGATGGATGCGGCCTGGAAAACCGAGCCAAAGACCCACGGATACCCGGCTTTCTGCTCGGTGGTGCGATTGAGGCTTGGTTGGAGTCGTTGGATTCGTAGGAACTCGGGGACCTGCAAATGACTTGTCAGGGGTTAGAAAACTCAAAGGAGATCAAGAAAATAAAGGAAAACAACAAAGGGAAGAAAGTTTTGGAGGGGCTGGAAGGATGGTTGGCGGCAGGAAGATGATTGCAAACACCGAGAAGAAGAACTCTCAAACCCCTTTATGCACACAGCAGGGTAATCACACAAAAAAATAGAAGAACTCAAGGTTTATTTCATATCAAAAATCTCCCTTCATACAAGAGGCTAGGGTCATTTAAATAGACCCTTAACCTTGGGCTCCAAGTAAGGGCACATAAGTCTTTACATAAGAATCCTTTTCCCTCTCAAACCCTAGCTAGAAAATAAGGAAACATTAGGTAGAAAAAATACCTAAAAATTCTCTTGACTTGGCCAACACTACAAGGACACCTAGGGGGGCGTGTTGGGCTTCTAGGAGCAGCAAGAGGCCAGCCCAAAGGGGCTCGGGTGCATGGGTTTGGGCCTCTGGAAGCTGGGGTGGCCTGGTAGCCAGGTAGCAGGAATATTCCCTGGTATCTTGCTTCTTAGGGACTTGGGCTTGGCGCCTGGGCTTGATTTCTTTGAGCTAGGATGCAGATGGACCTCTAAAATCATGGATGCCTTGGTATATAAATATATTTTGGCATCTAGAAGGGAATCTGGGCATCTGGAGGGCATCTGCAAGGAATCAGGATTTTCTGAATTTTCCTCTTGGGGTCTTCAAATCTTCAAGCTGGGTTGGACTTGGGCTATACTTCCATGTCTTCAATCTGGTTGGACTTGCTCTTCACTTGTATGATGTGGTCTTGAGTCTTCAATATGGTTTAATAGGACTCAAAAAATAAAATTAGCTCGACATGAGCTGACTAACACTAGACTGAACTAGCTCAACATGAGCTGACTAGTACAGAACTGAAACTCAAAATACTCAAATAATAACTAAAATGGACTTAGATAGGCTAAGTCCTTATTATAGATGGACTCATAAATTATTGATCAATTCATAGAGGGTTGAAAAGCCTCTATCTTATTCTGGTGCCTTTGGTGTCCCCACCATACAGGTCAGGGCTTTGTTAACTCATGAAGAAAGAACCCGTTTGCTTAGCTTCCTGCGGGCTAATATAGATGTTTTTGCCTGGACCACTGTCGACATGCCTGGTATCCCACTAGAGGTGATAACAAATAGGCTAAATGTTGACCCCAATCATCGCTCAGTTCGGCAAAAAAAAAAGGAGCTTCACCACGGAATGATAGAAAGCCATAAATAAAGAGGTCGATAAACTCATCACAGCGGGCTTCATCCGAGAGGTATGGTATCCTAACTAGTTTGCTAACATGGTGATGGTCAGGAAAGCCTCTGGGAAGTGGAGGATCTGTGTACACTACACTGACCTCAATAAGGCATGCCTAAAGGACAGTTTTTTCTTCCCTAAGATTGACCAGCTGGTGGATGCGACTTCAGGCCACAAGTACCTCAGCTTCGTGGATGCATTCTCTGGATATAATCAGTCTGCATGCATCCCAATGATGAGGAGTGCACAACATTTGTGATCGACCGAGGTACATATTGTTACAAGATGAAGTCCTTCGATCTTAAGAATACAGGGGCTACCTACTAGTGCTTAGTCAGCACGGTCTTCAAGGACCGGATCGGCTATAACATGCAAGTGTACGTGGATGACATGCTTGTCATGAATGGCTCGGAGGAGGACCATATCGCCGACTTGATAGAGGCTTTCGATAACCTCCACCGCTATCAAATGACGCTGAACCCCACCAAGTGCGCCTTCGATGTGGCGGCAGGAAAGTTCTTGGGGTTCGTGGTGACCTAGAGGGGGATAGAGGCCAACCCCGAGAAGATCCAAGAAATCATAGACATGAGGTGTCCCGCCTCCAAGAAGGATGTCCAGTGTCTAATTGGGTGCATCGTAGCTTTGAGCAGCTTCATCTCATACTTTGCCGAGCATTGCCAGCCATTCTTCAAGGTCCTCTAGAAAATGAATGATTTCACGTGGATAGAAGAATGCCAAAAAGCATTAGAGGGACTGATGAAGCTCCTCGCCTCACAGCCACTACTATTTAGGCCGGAGCCCTGAGAAGAGCTCCTCCTATACCTAGCAGTCTCATCAGAGGCAGTCAGCTCCGTGCTGGTTCATGCTGATAAGGATAGCTCTCAATGGCTAGTCTACTACACCAGCAAGCTACTCCGTGATGCTGAAACCAGGTAAACCTGACTTGAGAAAATTATTTTTTTACTAATAATGTCTGTGCAGCATCTCAGGCCTTACTTTCAAGTGCACCCCATCGCCATCCTTACTGATCAACCCCTGAGGGCTATCTAAAGCCATCTCGACACTTTCGGGTGCTTTACCAAGTGGGCGTTGAAGCTCAGCAAGTTCGACATCACCTATCGCCCGTGGCAGGTGCAGAAAGCCCAGGTTTTAGCCAATTTTGTGGTGGAATGCACCTGGGTCGAGGGAAGTTCAGAGGAGGCAGACCAACAGGCTGAGCTCAGGCAGGACCCAACCTCAGCGGAGGAGACATGGATACTCCACATGGACGGCACATCCAACACAGGAGGAAGCAGAGCTGGCCTCCTCCTTGCCATTCTTAATGGGGTCATCGTGGATTACGCACTGCATTTCCTTTTTAAGGCGACCAACAACCAGGCGGAATATAAAGCGCTCCTTATAAGGCTAAAGGTATCCTACGAACTGGACGTCAAGAGGCTAAAGATTTTCATAGACTCATAGCTAGTAGTGGGCCTAGTCTTTGACGAGTACGAAGCATGGGACCCCATGATGGTAAAGTACCTGGACCAGGTACGCTCTCATGCATCGACCCTTCGGCACTTTGACATCTCCCATATCCTGCGAGTAGAGAATGCCGAGGCTGACATCCTTTCCAAGCTGGCCACCCTACCGGAGACCTTGTTGGGGTGCACTTTTGTCGAACATCTTAAGGCCCCCAGCTACGAAATTATGGTCAATGTCTAGCAAGTCTCCAACGAAGTTAGCTGGATGGATCCCTACATTAAATACATCACTGCTGGCACCCTGCCAGAGGATCAAAAGGAGACCAGCCTTCTCAAGAAGAAGGTCACACATTATGTGATTTTATATGGGTAGCTCTACTGAAGGTCCTACTCCTACCCCCTGCTGAAGTGCCTGAAGCCCTCAGAAGCTGCTTACATGCTCCAGGAGATACACGAAGGCATCTGTGGCAACCATGTAGGGGGCAGGGCCTTAGCCTATAAGGCGATCTGATAGGTATACTTCTGGGAAACCATGCAAGAAGACGCAACCGACTTTATGAAGAAATGCGACAAGTGCTAGCACCACACATGCATCCATTGGTAGCCGGCGGCCCCTATCTCCCAGCTATCAGCCTCGTGGCCATTTGCTCAGTGGGGAATGGACATCCTAGGCCCCTTCCCTGTAGCATCCAACCAACAGAGGTTCCTGATTATGGCCATCGATTATTTCACCAAGTGGGTCGAGGCCAAACCTCTAGCACGGATAACAGAGATGAAGGTGCAGTCTTTCTTCTAGAAATCTATAATCTATAGATACGGCCTCCTGCACACAGTTATCATTGACAACGGGAAGCAGTTCGACAACCGGGCCTTCTAAGAATTTTGCTATGATCTCGACATCCTCCACTGCTTCACCTTGGTGGTTCATCCTCAAACAAATAGGGAGGTTGAAGTGATTAACCGCACCATCCTGCAAGGGCTCCGTACGAGGCTAGATGAAGTCAAGGACTGATGGATAGATGAGCTGCCCAGTATGCTATGGGCCTACCACACCACTCCCCGTACGGCCATCGACGAGACTCCCTTCAACCTCGTCTTCGGGATTGAAGCGGTAATCACAGTGGAACTCGGCTTGCCCATGCTCTGGATAGAGCAATATGATGAAGTCAAAAACCCAGCATGCCTCCTCCTCAACCTAGACTTGCTGGATGAGACAAGGGACAAAGCCTGTCTTTGAATGGTGGCCTACCAGTAGCGAGTCACGTGCTATTACAACTCTTACATGCGGCCCAAGGTGTTCCACCCAAGCAACCTCATGCTCAGGCGAGTGGATGCATCCCAACCAGGGAGTGCGGGAAACTCTCCCTGAATTGGGAGGGTCCTTACCAGGTGATCGAAGCCTTATCGGGTGGGGCCTACTACCTCGCTGGGCTCGATGGCATCCACTTCACGCGAACCTAGAATGCCAGCAACTTAAGGATGTACCACCAATAATGTAAGGCTCTTCAATAATAAATTCAAATTTCTTTTAGGTGCAACCTTGTTTTTCACCAATGCAGGAACTCATCCACCCCACTTCAAGCTGGGAAACTTTCGAAGCCCAGCAATCGGGAGACACAACGCCCTGCACCAAAGCTAGGAAACTTTCGAAGCCCCGTACTCAAGCTAGGAGTTGCAGCGCCCTACACCAAAGCTAGGAAACCTTCGAAGCCCCGCACTCAAGCCCAGAGCTGCAATGCCCCACACCAAAGTCGGGAAACCTCTAAAGCCCCGCACTCATGATCAGAGTCTCAGTGCCCCGCACCAAAGCCCGGAGACTCCCGAAGCCCGGCACTTCAAGTCTGGAAACTTATGAAGCCCAGCACTCAGAGAAAAGAAATTTCATCACCCAGCTCATAGTCCAAAGATGTCAGATGGGATCTCCAAGCAAGCCCACCATCTACTGCCTGGCCCACAGCCAAGCAACATAGAAAAAAAGAGAAAGAAGAGAAGAAAAGGAGGAAGAGAAAGAAGCAGAATGATAGCCAAGAGGTTTCATTGATATGGTGAAAACTTTTTGTACATTCCCTGCGAGGTGCCCCTAACAAATCGAAGGCCCTCCTTAACTTATAAAAAAAAAAGGAAAGGGAGATCTAAACATCAACCGTCGACTCCTTTCTAGATCGACGGGCAACCCCCACCTCCTGCGAGGTGCTTGAGGAGGCCTCGGATCCCGCCTCAACCTCAGCCTCCTTTGACCCTGACTCCTCCTTAAAGCTAAGCTCATCCTCTTGCCCAGGGAAGGAATGGAAGGCCTGATGTTGTCTAGCCCTTTCAGCCCATAAAGGTGAAAGGCCTTGCTCTTGAAGTCCCTGAATCCTTGATGGAAAGAATCCAAGATAGCCTCGGCGACCTCATTCTTAAAGGCCTGAGATGCCATGAACTTGGGGATGGCCTCCACCGCCTCCTTTATGGCTATCTCCGCCAGGGCAGCAGCCACCATCGCCCTCTCAACTGCCATCATCGCCTGAGCCTTCTCATGCTCTAGTTGAGTCTGAAGGGTCTGCACCCTCCTTTCTAAATGGGCCATCTCCTTGGCCCAAAGGGAGTTAGCATCCCTACCTTCGACAGGGGCCACCTCAAGCTTGACTGCCTCTGTAGTCTCCACGTTTCCCTCCCAGACCTTCGCACTGGGCTCCCCCTCTGGCTCCTCGATAGCAGCCCTTTTTCGAGACATCTCTCAAAGATCCTTGAGGCTGAATCTCATCCCTATAGTATAAAGAATGGAGATAAATGTCGTATAGGAACTTGGAGACCCTAGCAAGGGTACTCCCCCAACTCAAGGAGAAAAAAGGGGGGAAAAAAGGAAGGGAGCCTAACTTTTTAAGACTTCGTCCAAGGGGAAGGGGGAGAGTAGCTTTGGAGCAAAAGTCTTATCTTTTCACCGCCTGAAGAATCTCTAAGGATTGAGAAGATGGGTCCTTTTTAACAACCTGGAGTCCTATCACCTCGTGCCTATAGAAGATGTGTGCCATGTCTCGCACCAAGCATACCGAGAGATGCCACATACCGAAGCGGTGCTTCAAACTCGAAGTAGCTCCCTTGAAGCTGATGCGACGTTAATGACCATTTTTAAGGAGATAAGACACGGCGACACCCAGATGGCGCAGAAACATGACCACCCAAATGCTGGCCAATCCGGCATTGGTAACGAAAGGGGCGCGCCCCCTCCATGCCAGTGCAATCATTACTCCCTTTGCCCCGATCGGACGCTTTGTTCTCCAAGCTCGGGAGTGGGGTGCAACTGATATGGTGACATCCGCTGACGTGGAGCCTACGGACTGATATGGTGACATCCACTGACATGGAGCTTGCGGATGGCCATGACAGCAAGAGATCCGACACCTGGGCAATACTACATGATGAAGAACCGAGGTGGACCACCCTACAGAGATCAGCTCCCAACCGAGGCTGAAAAAAAAGTACCCTAAAAGCTAACTTTATAAGGACATTTTTATAATCTTCAAACTCTTGTATGACATTATTATATTAATAAAGATATTTTTTTTCATCATATTGCTGTGTCTTATTTAAAGATTATGATGAACCCCATAGGTTAAGGCAAATAAAGTTAGGGTTATGATGGAAATCATAATAGTGAGATCTAAGTTTCTATAAACCCTAATCTAAAATATTCCTAGTCGATGGACCATCGATTCGGGGATCGATAAGTCTGAAAAGACTAGCTTATCTTATGTATGCTCAATTAAGAGGGTAGTTAGTCAAATAACCACTTGTTTAGAGACACTACTACAAGGATATGGGTGCTCATTAGGGTATGAGTTCACTGAACTGATCTACACTGAGATTATCTTATGGAAGTCATTCTTGATACAGGATGATCCTAAGACTACCATGATTACAGGAAAATAGAAACTAATTTTTTGGTAATTTTTTTAGAATTTTAATTTGTAGGCTAATAACCCGAAAGCAAGTAAAGAATTGCACGCAAACCTATATTAAAAGAAACTATCGTACCCGTAAAAAGACATGCAAAATAATAAAAGATAGGATCCCGGAAATTGAGAAACCCCCGGTTTAGGATAGTATACCTTCAACCAGTCAGAAATCAAGAGGGGAAAGGTTTGTACTAGGCAGAGATTGAAGATCTACTTGAAGAAGAGTTCTCTCAACACTCTGGATGGCATCTGGAAGACAAGCCTTTGGTTTTGATGCGCTACTAACTAGATGCTAGGATGAGATGGATGATGCAAGTAATTTTTCTTTTATAATTTTTAGATTTTTTTTTTATAGAATTAGGATTCCCGAAGACTAGCAAGAATAGATCTAGGGTTTCTATGATAATAAGAACTTCAAGCAAGAAAATAAGTCCCTAAACAAGGATAAGAAGAGGATCCCGGGATTGAGAAACCCTGTAGGACTTAGCTTTTGGATCAATACCAACTTAAGAGTTAGGGTAGCAAATCTTGTAAAGCTCTGATGCGCCCGATGCCGAGTTCACTCGCTCTTGCGGATGCAGCCTGGAGGATCAAGCCTTCAACCCTGCGGATGCGCTAGCTTTCCATCCGAAGATCACGAAGGCAAGGGATACCGGCTCCATGTTCGTGGCACCTGGAGGACCTGCGAGCAATCAAGATAAGTGTTAGGAGTCAACAAGAAATAAGAAGCAATGAAGGAACAAAGGTTGAAGATGGTGGTGTTGGAGGATCTTCTTCCTAGGCGCCCAGATGGATCATCCAGATGGCCTTTGAACTCGAAGATGGAAAATTGCTTGTGCGGAAGAGATGGTAGCTTAGGGCCTCACACCCCTCGACGCCTGAAGGTGAAGGTGCTCCCATATAAAGATCGACGTTCATATGGAATGAAGGCAAACTAGAAGACTAGCACTCGAACTTTTCTTTTTCATTCATAAAAAATTAGTCCATACAAGGGAGGGGTAAGGCCCTTTATATAGGCACCTTAAAATCCATTAAATTCAAATGAAAAAAATACAAAGCTTCATGAAGAGGGTGCCCAAATTCAGATTTCTTCTTCTCTTGGCCGATCAAGGTTTTGTGGCTTGATATGGGGCTTGAAAGATGGGAGTTGTCTCCTTGATTTTTGGGTCAATGCATTTCTTGTATAGCCAACTATTGCCCACGTGGCTTAGTCCCAAGAGGGGGGTGAATTGGGAATTACAAAATTTTTGCAAGTATGTGCACAAGTAATTCCTTTTAGTGGTTAGGTGCTGTGTTAGTCAGAGTAAGAATGTAGAAGCTAAAAGATAAAACAAACACAACACAAACAAAGCAGGTTTATAGTGGTTCGGAGCAACCCAGCTCCTACGTCCACTACCCAAGTTCACCATTCGGGATTTCCACTATATCCCCCAAACCGGAATACAGTCGGATTGTTTTACAGGCTCACAATCCCAACCTCTACACTTTGGTTTTTGAAATCGGGCTCACCAAAGAAACCCAAGCTAGGTTTTTACAGGATCACCTAAAACCTCTACACTTTGGTTTTGAGATAGGCTCACCAAAGAGACCTCTACACTCTAGTTTTTAAAGGCTCACCAAAGAAACCTATTTGGTTTTTACAACCGGGCTCACCAATAACCCAGATATTCTAAATGATAGAATAAAAAAGCAACAATAAAGACAAACTCTGTTGTCTGGGTGGTTGCCAATGCAGCTCGAGTGAAGATCCACTGAATGCTCTTCAATGCACTTCAATGGCTTCCTTGCTTTCCTCAAAAAGGTGCTTTAAGCTTTTGGTAAGAGTTGTTACAGGCTTGAAGACAAACTTTAAAGCTCTAGTGCTCTCTCTCTTCACTTCAATAAGTGTTCAATAAATGCTCAATAATTTATTAGCCTCTTCAAGGATGTTCTCATATCTTATTTATAGAGACTTCAACTACCTTCCCTTGATTTTGAACGTTGTAGACCGTTGGGAGGTGACAGGTTATCTTTGGAGCACTTTTGGAATTTAAAAACTGAGAACTGGAACTAGCCATTGGAGGTGACCCCGTCATTCCAGTCGGCTCGGACAAACTTCGAGTCGGCTTGGATGAAGTTCGGGTCGACTGGACTGAGTGCCAGTTGGCTAGCTTCCACAGTTGAGAAAATACCTCACTCTGGACCAGTCGGCTGGAATCTCAGAGGCTCTCAGACCATTCTCAACTGAGTTCTGGATGAGTTAGCTGGATCTAATTCCAGTCGGCTCGGATTCCTGAGAATCTCAGAACGTTCTTAACCATGTTCTGGACGAGTCGACTGGGCCTTGGTGCCAGTCGGTTGGATCTGTGCTAGAGAACTTGTCTTCAGTGCCAGTGCCAAAGTCGGCTGGGTTGTCCTTCCAGTCGACTCGAAGGTGGTTCTTCAACCAGATCAACTTCAAACTTCCAGAACACTTGTCCCATGCTTTAAAGATCTCTTCAAGAACTATTTACAATAAATTCAAGAAAACTTGAAGCAAGAATGACTACTAGAAGTAACCCTTAAACTTGATTTTAGTAGGAAAGTTTTTTGTAGGTGTTGCCCAGGTGGCTTAGTCCCAAGAGGGGGGTGAATTGGGAATTACAAATTTTTCACGAATATGTGCACAAGTAATTCCAATTAGTGGTTAGGTGCTGTGTTAATCAGAGAATGAATGCAGAAGCTAAAAGATAAAGCAAACACAACACAAATAAAGCAAATTTATAGTGGTTCGGAGCAACCTAGCTCTTACGTCCATACCCAAGTTCACCACTCGGGATTTCCACTATATCCCCCAAACCAGAATACAGTCAGATTGTTTTATAGGCTCACAATCCAAACCTCTACACTTTGGTTTTTGAAATCGGGCTCACCAAAGAAACCCAAGTTAGGTTTTTACAGGTTCACCTAAAACCTCTACACTTTGGTTTTTAGCAAGGCTAACCAAAGAAACATCTACACTCTGGTTTTAAAGGCTCACCAAAGTAACATATTTGGTTTTTACAACAGAGCTCACCAATAACCCAGATATTTTAAAGGATAGAATAAAAAGCAACGATAAAGACAAACTCTGTTGTCTGGGTGGTTGCCAATGCAGCTCGAGTGAAGATCCACTGAATGCTCTTCAATGCACTTCAATGGCTTCCTTGCTTTCCTCAAAAGGTGCTTCAAGCTTCTGGTAAGAGTTGTTGCAGGCTTGAAGACAAACTTTAAAGATCTAGTGCTCTCTCACTTTACTTCAATAAGTGTTCAATAAATGCTCAATAAATCATTATTTGCTCATTAGTCTATCTAAAGATGTTCTCATACTTTATTTATAGAGACTTCAACTACCTTCCCTTGATTTTGAACATTGTAGACCGTTGGAAGGTGACAGGTTACCATTGGAGCACTTTTGGAATTCAAAATCTGAGAACTGGAACTAGCCATTGGAGGTGACACCGCCATTCCAGTTGGCTTGGACAAACTTCGAGTCGGCTCGGATGAAGTTCGGGTCGACTGGGTTGAGTGCCAGTCGGCTAGCTTCCCTAGTTGAGAAAATACCTCACTCTGGACGAGTCGGTTGGGCTGAATTCCAGTCGGCTGGAATCTCAGAGGCTTCTTAGACCATTTTCAACTGAGTTCTGGATGAGTCGGCTGGATCTGATTCCAGTCGGCTCGGATTCTTGAGAATCTCAGAACGTTCTCAACCTTGTTCTGGACGAGTCGGCTGGACCTTGGTGCCAATCGACTGAATCTGTGTGCCAGAGAACTTGTCTTCAATGCCAGTGCCAGAGTCGGCTGGGTTGTTCATCCAGTCGGCTCGAATGTGGTTCTTCAGCTAGATCAGCTTCAAACTTCCAGAACACTTGTCCCATGCTTTAAAATCTTCTTCAAGCACTTTTTATAATAAAATCAAGAAAACTTGAAGCTTGAAAGACTACTAGAAGTAACCCTTGAACTTGTTTTTAATAGAAATTTTTTGTAGGGTTCTTCTTTACAAGATTCTAAATAATTTACAACTCAACACAAAACATTAAAGATTGTAGGAATTGAAAAATGTGTCAATGTAGTTGTCCTACAAAAACTTATCAATCATTTGAAGAGTTGTTAGATGACTAAATGTATACTCCAATGTTTTGTTATCATCAAAATCACTTTAGGGGTCAACAATCTCCCCCTTTTTGATGATGACAAAACATTGGGCATGAAAAAAATCTACTCAATTCACAAATATATAAGCATTTATATTTAAAAATCAACTGTAATCTTAAATGTATATCAGTCTGTGCTATACAGTTATGCACAAAATCAAATTCATAAACTATAAATATCAGAGATTAATTGCTTGTATGTATCAAGCAACATTAAGTATCGACTGATAGATATGATAAGTTGAGAGCATCAGAGCATCATAAAAATCATTGAAGTATGTAAGTTAAACATGTATATCTCCCCCTGTTTATAAGATTTCTAGACAATATGAATTGTTTTTAAGTTTCTCCCCCTTTGACATTCACTTGAACATTTTATCAGAATACTATGCAAGAGATCATTCAGAAATGCCTTAAAAACTCCCCCTGTCTACTTTTCTTTAGTATTACTATTGCAATTCATGTATTCTTTCATGCACTTTATGGTTCTCCCCCTTTTTGTCAACAATTCAAAAAGGTTAAACAAGTAAGCTCAGAATTTTAAATAGATTGAGAAAATTTCAAGATTTGTTTGAGATAATTTCGTTTTCTCAACTTAGAGAGAGAATTCTATTTAAACAAATAAAGGTGTAATCAAGATAATACAAGTACACACATTACACAGTAATTAAAAGATGTTCATTTCATTTCTGTCAAAAAAGTGTTCAGTACATTAGTCATTACAAAAGTTTCAAAAACATCCAAAAAGGTATTGAAGCTACAAAATGTTTAATCAGAATCATCTCTTGGAACATTGACACCTTGCCAAGAAGTGGGTCTAGGTGCTCGACTAGATGAAGCATGTGGAGGAGGAGCCCTAGGGTGAATAGAGGTACTAGGTGCCCTAGTGGAAATGGGTGGCAGATCATATAAAGGTCTTGTCCTAGCTGTGACTTCCAATGATCTGACAGTGCTATTGAGAGACACCATTTCCACCCACATTGCTCCCATCTGCTGATCCAAGTCCTTGAGGCTAACTGGTACTTTATTTACTGCCTCTTTCATTTCACCTATCTCTTTCTGCATAGATACAAGCTCAGCTGCTTGGACATTGACGAAGGCTTCTGCTGATCCTCGAAGTCTGCCAAGCTCTGATCTTATGATTCCAATGCCCCTAGTATAATCTTCTGTCATACCTCTTGTATCTACAATAGTTCCCACTCTGCCTCTAAGCTCTTTCAATTCAGTCCGATATTCATTTAAAGTGGCATCCACAGACTTTAAAATTGTTTCAGAACTTGAAGAGATGCAGTTCAGAATAGGCTGAAGGTCTATCTGAGGTGCTGACCTTGAAGCTTCTATAGCTTCAACATTTTCTTTTAGATTTGAAACATTCTCTTCTAGTTTGTCCAATCTACTGTCCACTAACTATTTCAAATCAGTAAATAAGGAAGTTATAGTACTAGTCAGTGAATTTATCAAGTTTTTCAACTGTTCTTCAATCTGAACTTGGACAATTGGAGGCTGTGTAGCCGCAGTAGGATAGTCATGTAAAGGAGCATCAACTGAAGGCAGGTCAAACTCCGGTGCTGGCAAGTCAAACTCTATTGCAGGCAAATCAAATATAGGTGATGGTGCTCTAGTCTCCTCAGTGATAGCAGCAGGCTCAGGTATAAATGACCCAGGCTCCGGTACAGGTGTAGAGGAAGTTCCAGCTGCTTCTTCCTCATCCTCTTCTTCACTACTGCTGGAGCTGCGAATGGCTCTTATATTTGTGCCCTTCTTTCTCCAGACTCCTTCCACTTGAAAATATCCTATTCTCTCAAGAGTTTTAGATGTGTAGATATCAGTTTGATGCAATTCTAATCCATCTTCACCATCCAAATTGACTCTATGGGATTTAAACAACAATGTAAGCATCATACCATATGGCAAACAGGATTTAGCCTTTCTTACTGTTTCTTTCATCTGCATGATTATAATATATGATAGATTGACAGGGGTTCTTTCAAGAATGTGCTCCATGAGACATAGATCCTTTTCGCTCACCCAATCGAACCTACCAGTTTTTTGTAAGAAGATTCTACAAATGAAGTTGTGAAGTAGTCTCATTTTCAATAATAGGGTGTTAGCTAAAATAGTCATAATTCCTCCTACATCCTCTTTATTCAAAATTGTTTTCAGAGTCTTTTCTCTATTTTCAATTACTAAAAACTTCAGTCCCTCAGAAGGAATATCTAGTAATTCAAGTAAGGACTCCTCATTCACAATAACCCTCTTCCCTTTGACAATGGATTCCACATGGTTAGTTCCCAACCTTAGGTTCTTATAAAAGCTTCTAACCAAAGTGGGATAGGTTTTCTCATTCAATGAACAAAATTTCCTCCACCCTTGGTCTTCGATTAAGTCTCCTATCTTTAACCCAATGCCCTTAATAAACTCAAAATTAATTCGACGGCCGGAGGTTACCGGACGCATAGACATTGAGGGTACTTGGCTGGGAGCTGATGGCACTTCTCTTGTGGCTTCCTCTACAATTTCTTCATTGCTTGGCTCTTCTTGTCTTCTCTTGGACCTTCTTTCTTTTTTAGCCGAAGGAGCAACGCTAGCGGACCGTTTCCCTGTCGCACGTTTGGGTGCCATAGCTAGGAAAGATGGAAGAGCAAGAGAATGGAGTGCTTGGTAGGGAGTAGGAAGTCTTTGGAGTGGGTTTTGGAGATGAGTGAACCGTTAGAGAAGATAACATAGAAGCTAAACGGTTCGGAGAAGAGTTTATAACCCTAAGGGAAATGCTTCAGCATGAAAATCCAGTTGACTCGAGTAGCCCTAAAAGGGTTTCCAGTCGACTCAGCCAGAGCTTCCCTAAGATCATTAGAAATTCCAGTCGACTCGAAACTATTCAAGTCGGCTAGGCCAGAACAAGTTCAAAACTCACAGAAAAATCCAGTCGACTAAGATTAAGATCCAGTCGACTCAAATAGAGAAAATAGAGTTTTGAGAAATCTGAACACAATTCAGAAGGACTTTGAATAGAATTTGAAGGAAATTAAAGCTCAATAGAATAGAATAAATTGAGGAGGTTTTCTAGATAAAGTTTCTTTAGAATTGAAGGAATTAGGTTGAAGAATCTAGAAGGGATCATAAAGTCCTAATTCACTTCTAATTAGCTCAAACTATCTTGATTGAGTGGCTTGGTGAATATGTCAGCTAATTGATCTTCAGTAGGAACAAAGTCAAGCACAATATTGCCATTTGATACATGATCTCTAATAAAATGATGTCTAATTTCAATGTGCTTGGTTCTAGAGTGTTGAATTGGATTCTTTGTCAAATTGATAGCACTTGTATTATTACATTTAATTAGAATTTTAGATTGTGATACACTAAAGTCTTCTAGTTATTGTTTAATCCATAATACTTGAGCACAACAACTACCGGCAACCACGTACTCAGCCTCAGCTGTGGACATGCTTCTTACAGTGCCATGAAATTAAATTCAACCCTAGAAATTTACATGTACCACTAGTTCTTTTTCTATCTATTTTACAACCAGCATAATTAGCATCAGAGAATCCAATCAAATTTAAAGTAGAATGTTTAGAATACCAAATTCCTAAATTACTTGTTCCTTTCAAATATTTAATTATTCTCTTTACAGCAAGCATATGTGTTTCTTTTGGTGATGACTGAAATCTAGCACATACACATACACTGTATAATATGTCAGGTCTACTTGTAGTCAAATATAATAAGGATCCGATCATATCTCTATATAGCTTTTGGTCAACATTGGATCCATTCTCATCTTTGTCCAGTCTGCAAGCTGGGCTCATGGGTGTGCTCATTGTTTTGCTACTCTCCATACCAAACTTTTTGATGATTTCCTCGATGTATTTGGCTTGGTTGATGAAGATGCCTTCCTTTGTTTATTTTACTTGAAGTCCAAGGAAGTAGTTCAGCTCGTCCATTAAGCTCATTTCAAATTCTCCCTGCATAAACTTAGCAAATTCTTTACATAGAGATTCGTTAGTTGTACCAAAAATGATATCATCTATATATATTTGTACAACTAAGATGTCATTATTTTTCTTTTTGATAAACAAAGTTTTATCTACATTTCCTCTTGAAAAATTATTTTCAATTAAGAAAGTGCTAAGTCTATCATACCAGGCTCTAGGTTCTTGTTTCAAACCATACAATGCTTTATTTAATTTGAATACATGGTTTGGAAAAGCATGATTTTCAAAACCTGGTGGTTGTTCCACAAAAACTTGTTAAGAGATAAAACCATTAAGAAATGCACTTTTTACATCCATTTGAAAGAGTTTAAAGTTCATGTAGCAAGCAAATACAAGTAATAATCTAATAGCTTCTAGTCTTGCTACGGGTGCATAAGTTTCATCAAAATCAATACCTTCTTCTTGATTATATCCCTTAGCCACTAATCTAGCTTTGTTCCTTATAATATTTTCTTGTTCATCTAATTTATTCCTATAGACCCATTTAGTTCCTATAATTGGGTGGTCTGTAGGTCTATCTACAAGTGTCCATACCTTATTTCTTTCAAACTAGTTTAATTCTTCATGCATTGCCATCATCCAGTTTGGGTCAGTCTCAGCCTCTTCTAAGCTATGGGGTTCTATTTGTGATACAAAGGCTAGGTAGTCATGTGCATCATTATGTGCAGCCCTAGTCCTAACACCATGTCAAGGATTTCCTATTATTAATTCTTTAGGGTGAGATGTAATATACCTCCAGTCCCTTGGTAGATCAGTGTGATCCTTACTTACCGTTTCTTCTCCACCTTGAGTGTCTTTGTCTTGAATGCTCAAGTCATCCATTCCTTTTTGCAATGTACCTGTATCATTGTCTATGCACTCTTCTTGTCTAGAAGGTGTAGGGTTAGTTTCAATAAATACAACATGAATTGACTCTTCAACACTAAGAGTCCTTTTATTAAAAACCCTATATGTTTTGCTATGTAAAGAATAACCTAGGAAAATTGCATCATCAACTTTAGAATCAAATTTTTCTAAATTATCTTTTCCATTATTATGCACAAAGCATTTACAACCAAATACATGAAAATAACTAATATTGGGTTTTTTGTCATTCCAAAGCTCATAGGGGGTTTTCTTTAAGATAGGACGGATCAAAACACTGTTTAAGATATAACATGTAGTGTTCACCGCTTCTGCCCAAAAGTACTTTGGAAGACTGCCTTCACACAACATTGTGCGAGCCATTTCTTCCAATGTCCTGTTTTTCTTCTCTACAACATCATTTTGTTGAGGTGTTCTTGGAGTGGAGAAGTTGTGATCAATGCCAAATTCAATACAATAATTTTCAAAAAATTGATTTTCAAACTCAGTTCCATGATCACTTCTAATTGAAATCAAAGATAAGTTCTTTTGGTTTGAAACCTTTTTATGAAATTTTCTAAAAACATGAAAAGTTTCATCTTTCAATGCGATAAATAAAATCCATGTAAATCTCGAAAAATCATCTACTATCACAAGAGCATATTTCATCCCTCCTAGGCTTGTGGTCCTAGTAGGTTCGAAAAGATCCATGTGAAGTAGTTTAAGAGGTCTTGTTGTAGAAACTACATTCTTTGATTTAAAACTCCCCATAGTTTGTTTACCCATTTGGCATACATCATAAACATGATTCAAATCAACTTTAAACTTAGGTATGCCTCTAACAAGATCTTTAGAAATTAATTTGGCAATTGTATGCATGCTAGCATGACCTAATCGTCTATGCCATAGTAAGCCTGGCTCTTTGGTCTTAGCATTCATTGCAACTAGACTAAGGCTACTAGACATGGCAAGATCATTAAGATCCATCACATTGATATTCCCGAGTCTATGTCCAATGAATTTATTGCTAGAATCTAAAGAGTAGTAACTATACACATAGAAGACTCAAAGACAACCTTGAAGCCTTTATCACATAATTGACTTATACTTAAGAGATTATGCTTCAATTTGTCTACTAGCAAAACATTTTCAATAAAAGTAAAGGGAGTTATTTTGATCTTACCAATACCGATTATTCTCCCTTTGTAAATGTCTCCAAAGGTGACCATACCTCCTTCTTTTATTTCAAGGGTGATGAATTGGTTCTTGTCACCCGTCATATGTCTTGAGCAGCTGCTATCCAAGTACCACCTTTTCTTCAATTTTTGGGCTGCAAGACATTCCTGCAAAATAGTCAATGAATTCTTTTAGGTACCCAAGCTACCTTGGGTCCTTGCAAGTCAGCAGAGGTGGTTCCTTTGGGAACTCAAATCTTTTTTACCTTTTTATGGACATTACTAAAATTATTGCATTCAAAAGCTTTATGTCATATTCTTTTACAAGCATAGCAAACAACTTTATAATTTTTGTTGGAAATAGAATTTGAAGTTCTAAAAGTTGATGCACTTGATGCAGATTTTGAATCTTTGTGAATGTATGCATTTTTGCTCAAATTCTTAGGAACATATGATAAAGATTTTGAAGTAGAAACAGTTTTTGGTGTGGCTGAAACCTTTTGAGATAAAATATTTTGAGCTGGTGTTTTGGATTTCATAAAAGTTGTTGTTGAAATTCCATTTATAAAGGAAGTGTTGAAACTAATTCCAACTTTATTTCCAGAAATTCGTTGTTCTTTCAAAATTAGCTCAAGATTATTTGAATATAAAGTGAGTTTTTCAACCAAAGGCTTGAGTTTTATAACCTCCTTTTTTAATTCATTATTTTCAGCAAGTAAATCAATATTTTTCTTTTCATATGATAAATTCTCATTTTTCAGTTTTTCAGATTTTTCAGAAAAGTCATGCAGTTCCTTTTGCAATAAAATATTCTTTTATGAAATTTCATCTTTTTGTTTGAGTAAAGAATCATTCACATTTTTCAATGATTTTATCTTTACTCTAGCTTTCTTAAATTTAGAAAGTAAATCATGAAAAGCAAAATTTAGTTCTTCGAAAGTAAATTTAGTGCAGTTGTTAGGGGACGTTACCTCATCTTCGAGACCCATTAAGCAAAGATTGGTAGTCTTGGTGGTCTCTTGTTCTTCAGATGATGTTGAGTCTTCATTGTCGAACCATGTGGCAACCATGACTTTCTTTTTTCTTTTGTCTGAAGGACTTCTTCAACATTAGACAGTCCGAACGTATGTGCCCCGGTTTCTTGCATTCGTAGCACATGGGGACTACCTCCTGTTGGGTTCCGGTGCAACGCAGCGGAAGGGTAATTTCAAAATTGAAACTAAATTCACACCAAAAACCCTAAACCAGGAACTCCTTAAATAAGACTAGAACATATGACAAGCATATCTATGCAAATTAGGATTAGGGTACCAACCTGTAATCACTAATTCCAACAAACTTGAAGTTGAAGGGGCTAACTGAATTCACCAGGCATCCAGGTGTCTGCCCTCCGATGGTGATCCACACAGAGCAATGATCAAGAAACACTAACTTCTTTTCAATGGTCCCTCCAATTGAGTTCTTCTTTCTAGAACTCAATTGCTCGGATTATGGCTTGAATTCTTCCATACATGAGGTAGCCTCCCTTTCCTTGATCTCTTCTCCTCCTTCCACTAAGACCTTGGCCTTTAGACACCCTTGTCTTGAAGAAAAGACCTTGTCCTAAGAGGATATAGGCTTGTCTTAAGTTGGAGGAGAAATTAAGACAATAATGTCTTAATGTAAGAAAGAAGGAATAAATCAGAACTCCTTTCTTTCCTTTACCGTCGGAGACTTTTACTCTTATTCTTGTTCAGTAGCAGAGTTTTGACAGAGGTGTACTCTGTAAAGGAAACAGTGCAAGAGCAAGAAAAGAATAAAAGAGTCTTTAGGAGAGGAAGAAGGAATAAAAGAAAACATTAACCTTGTTCTGATTTTCCCGACCCTTTAAATAGATCTCAGATAGGCGCCCACACACCTCTCCGTAAACACCCATCTCACGCCCTTCTCATTTTCTCACGCCCCTTCCCACTTTCTCACGGTCTTCCAGATTAAATCCATGGCCTTTCTTAAAGAAAAAGTCGCGGTGTTTTAAAAAGAAAGGAGTTGCGACTTTTCATCTCCGAAGAGATGTTATTTCGCGAGACCGGGAAGCAACAGGCGCTTTCTTCCTTTCTTAAAAAATCATCAACCATTGGATTCCCATCCAAGGGGGCATATCTGAGGTGCTAACTCTAAGAAAGGAGGCCGCCCCAAATAAAAACATCGGAGAATTAAGTGGGGCACGCCAAGAGTCCATGCGCCATGGACTCTTCCAAATGGCGCGCCAAGAGTCCATTAGCGCATGGACTCTTGGCATTTTGGCATGGAAAAGCTAAGGGGCGGGTGGGGGGTTAGCCTAGGTGCATGGTTAGCCAATAGGGTTAGCCATAATCCCTATATCCTCAATTAGGATCTAATTAGATCCAATTAGAATTCAAATTGAACCAATCCGGAATCCTAATTCGAATCCTATTCGAATAGAAGCTAGGGTTTGCAACACCTGCTAGAGTGTTATCCTGCAAAGATGATTTAATCACAAATTAAACTCTTGATCAATTCTCTTAAGTGTGTGACCCATTGGGTTCCATATCTAGCCAGCAGTGGGTTCGAATACAAGTTGACCTAATTTGATTAGAACTCTTTCTAATCGATTTAGGTCAAACCGGGCTTACCCGATTTGATCAATTAGGACTCTTCCTAATAAGTGATCTTTGAATTTGATCAACCCACAATACAAGATTGACGTCTAGCAACGTGTCATGTCTACCCGGAAGATATGAAAATTCTGGTGAAATACCAAAACTACCCTTCAGTAGAGAGTTACCGTACAATTAAATCTTTCGATCAGCCTGCATCCAAAATATAACTATAGATATGGATACATGTCAAATACAATATTATATTTATTTCTAGCTCAATCTTATATTGATGATTCAATTATCTTGATATTAGAAACCATCTCTAATATCTTTACTTTGATCAAAGATTCCCTGAATCATCATCCGATTGTTAACTAGCTGGATACTATCTCTTCTTACTAATAGTGATCGATTCCTTGTTGACCTACTCATTACCTTCACATCCAATTCACCATTCCCAGTATCAATCTTGTGCATGACTCAGTGTCATGATTAGGATTGAACCAAAGCATGGGTTCATGTACATAAGGTACTTATGGCAATCTCAGGTCAAAGGATTACTTTACCACTCCCACTATGAGAACCTTCTATTGACATGTGGCTAAGACTCCATTAGATGTTCTCAAGTTGGATCATATCAGTGAACTCATTCTCCAATGAGCACCCACATCCCAGTATTAGTGTCATACACAAGTGACTGTGAGAGCAGTCACCCTTTCCAGTATACATGGGATGTGCTAGTCTTACCGGAAAACCCTGATCCCCTACTCAGGGTTCCTTTGACTAGGAATACTTTAGATTAAGGTTTTAAGATTTTAGGTCTCACTGGTATGATCTCATCATAACTCTAAAATCATAGCCCTAATCTATGGGGTTCATCATATAATATAAACACAGCGTATGATGAAAAATAATGCCTTTATTTAGAATATTGTTAATTACAATGGTTTGGGAGATACAACATAGATTGGCTTGTAGGGCATATCCCTTTCACCTCCTTGTCTTTCTCTCTGTCCTTTTCATTTTCTTTTCCATAATCCTTCATGTGAAACTTCCGGTTGTACCTTCCTTTCTTTCTTCCCATAAATTCTCTAAATCTCCTCACAACCATAGCGATGTCTTCATCTTCTAGGTCGTCATTGGAGGAGGTGCTTTCATCTTCAGATTCTTCATCATCTCTCTTTGAATCAGAAGTAGCTTTGAAGGCGATTGTCTTCTTTTTCTTCTGCTCATCTTCCGTTCTGTGTTGCATTGTTAGCTCGTGGGTGATGAGTGATCCCAGCAGTTCATCCAGCATCAAAGTGTTGAGATCTTTAGCTTCCTGGATTGTAGTTACCTTGGGATCCCATTTGTCGGGCAAAGAGCGAAGATTTTCTGAACCAAATCTGCATTAGAGTATACCCTGCCAAGACTCTTTAAACCATTAATAATATCTGTAAATCTAGAGAACATGGCAGATATTATTTCAGAAGGTTCCATTTTGAATAATTTATAGTTATGAACTAAAAAATTTATCTTGGAGGTTTTCACTTGGGAAGTTCTCTCATGGGTCACTTCTAGTTTATCCTAGATTTCCTTTGCTGATGAGCAAGTGGAAATTCGATTGAACTCGTTAGCATCCAAAGCACAATATAATAAATTCATTACTTTGGCGTTCAATTCCCCCATCTTCATGTCATGATCATCCCAATCCTCTTCAGGCTTAGGGATGTCCACGCCATCTACTTTAATTGTGGGAATGTGTGGCCCTTTCAAGATGACCTTTCATAATTGAAAATCTACAGCTTGTATGTAAATTTCATTCGTGCTTTCCAATATGAATAATTAGTGCCCGTGAATAGTGGAGGTCTATTTGTTGATTGGCTCTCGGCCAAAGATGTACTCATGGGATGAGCCATTGATCTTAACTCAAGTAATCAGAGACACTGCTCTGATACCAGCTGTTGCTCAGGTAGCTTAGTCCCAAGAGGGGGGTGAATTGGAAATTACAAAATTTTCGCGAATATGTGCACAAGTAATTCCAATTAGTGGTTAGGTGTTGTATTAATCAGAGAATGAATACATAAGCTAAAAGATAAAGCAAACACAATACAAACAAAGTAGATTTATAGTGGTTCGGAGCAACCCAGCTCCTATGTCCATACCCAAGTTCACCACTCGGGATTTCCACTATATCCTCCAAACCGGAATACAGTCGGATTGTTTTATAGGCTCATAATCCAAACTTCTATACTTTGGTTTTTGAAACCGGGCTCACCAAAAAAACCCAAGTTAGGTTTTTACAGATTCACCTAAAACCTCTACACTTTGGTTTTTAGCTAGGCTCACCAAAGAAACCTCTACACTCTGGTTTTAAAAGCTCACCAAAGTAACATATTTGGTTTTTACAACAAGGCTTACCAATAACCTAGATATTCTGAAGGATAGAATAAAAAGCAACGATAAAGACAAACTCTGTTGTCTGGGTGGTTGCCAATGCAGCTCGAGTGAAGATCCACTGAATGCTCTTCAATGCACTTCAATGGATTCCTTGCTTTCCTCAAAAGGTTCTTCAAGCTTCTGGTAAGAGTTGTTGTAGGCTTGAAGACACTTTAAAGCTCTAGTGCTCTCTCACTTCACTTCAATAAGTGTTCAATAAGTGCTCAATAAATCATTATTTGCTCATTAGTCTCTCCAAAGATGTTCTCATACCTTATTTATAGAGACTTCAACTGTCTTCCCTTGATTTTGAATGTTGTAGACCGTTGGGAGGTGACAGGTTATCGTTGGAGCACTTTTGGAATTTAAAAACTGAGAACTGGAACTAGCCGTTGGAGGTGACCCCGCCATTCCAGTCGGCTCGGACAAACTTCGAGTCGGCTTGGATGAAGTTCGGGTCGACTAGGTTGAGTGCCAGTCGGCTAGCTTTCCTAGTTGAGAAAATACCTCACTCTGGACGAGTCGGCTTGGCTGAATTCCAGTCGGCTGGAATCTTAGAGGCTTCTCAGACCATTTTCAACTGAGTTCTGGATGAGTCGGCTGGATCTGATTCCAGTCTGCTCGGATTCCTAAGAATCTCAAAACATTCTCAACCTTGTTCTGGACGAGTCGGCTGGACCTTGGTGCCAGTCGACTGGATCTGTGTGCCAGAGAACTTATCTTCAGTGCCAGAGTCGGCTAGGTTGTTCATCTAGTCGGCTCGAATGTGGTTCTTCAGCTAGATCAGCTTCAAACTTCCAGAAAACTTATCCCATGCTTTAAAGTCTTCTTCAAGCACTTTTTACAATAAAATCAAGAAAACATGAAGCTTGAAAGACCACTAGAAGTAGCCCTTGAACTTGTTTTTAATAGAAATTTTTTGTAGGGTTCTTCTTTACAAGATTCTAAATAATTTATAACTCAACACAAAACATTAAAGATTGTAGGAATTGAAAAATGTGTCAATGTAGTTGTCCTACAAAAACTTGTCAATCATTTGAAGAGTTGTTAGATGACTAAATGTATGCTCCAATGTTTTGTTATCATCAAAATCACTTTAGGGGTCAACAGTAGGGTTCTTCTTTTCAAGATTCTAAATACTTTACAACTCAACACAAAACATTAAAGATTGTAGGAATTAAAAAGTGTGTCAATGTAGTTGTCCTACAAAAACTTGTCAATCATTTGAAGAGTTGTTAGATAACCAAATGTATGCTCCAATATTTTGTTATCATCAAAATCACTTTAGGGGTCAACACCAACCAAGCTCTTTGGGAAGTAAGCTTGATATGGGGCTTGAAACAAGGATCATGTCTCCGTTACTCATTGACCTTCCTTGGCTGCCCATAGCTCCTTTGGAAAGAGGCTTGATAGGTGGAGGGAAGGGAGGAAAGAATCAAGGAATGGCACCCACAAATTCAGCATTTCCTTTTGGCCTTGGCCGCCCACTTGTCATGGTGATGTGGCACCACTTGGGATGGATGAGGTGGCACTCAAGGGCTGAAGTGGCATCTTTCAAACATTAGGAGATGGTTTGACCTATTAATAAATGGACTAGACTCAATGACCACTCCAAGCTTGGGCCCAATCTTCAAGTAGACTTGGACTATAACCAACTTAGCTAAATATAAGACCCACTGACCCAACTTGACCAAATTGATCAAGGTACAGGACTAAAACAAAAATACATGACTTAAATTAAAATTGCTTAGGCTTGAAGCCTTATTACAGAACCCAACAGACTAAACCCTAGTCAGAGATCCATAGAGGGTTGAGGAGCCTCTATCTGATTCTGATGCCCATACCAGTTCTCCCGAGATGGGAGAAACTCGACCCTATCGAGTAAGGGTTGATTTGGCTTTGGTACTCCTTCAGAAGGTCAGGGTCGAGGCACTGCAAGTCCTCCCGGGTAATCCATGAATCGTTGAACTCTGGCCGACCTTGCCATTAGACCATGTAACGATGATAGCCTTTGCCCCGGGTAGTGATAGCTTAATCATCCAAGACATGCTTGATCCGCTCTCCTTTCTCATGTAAAATTGGTGGTGGATACTTTGGGTTGGGTTCGCTCTCAAATGAAAGGTCAGGCCCAAATGACTTGCTGGGTATGTTTGCTGGTTTTCTATACTCGACTAAGTCCGAGATATTGAAAGTCGAGCTAATGCCATATTCCGGGGGTACCTCAAGCACATAGGCATTAGGGCCAACTCTCCTTATCACTCTAAAGGGGCCAGCTCCATGAGCATGAAGTTTTTTAACAGTTCCTGGTGGAAATCGTTCAGGTCTAAGCCTAACCATTACAAATCCCCTTATTCCATATTCTTTGGCTTGTTTTTGGGAATCAGCCAATTTCTTGTCTTAGGTTGATTTTTAAGCTAATTTTTTTATGCATGCCTCTAATATGCAGTGCAAATGATTTTGCAGACTCTGAGACTCAACTATGTATTCCTATTGAGAGAAATTTTATTGGACTCTCTAGGGCTTAAACCTAACGGATTATTGACTTTCTATGTTTGACCCTGGTTTGGTATGCACATGATAATTTACCATAGGTTCCTAGCAAATGCCATGTCTTCCAAAAGTAGGTCGCAAATGGGATGGGCTCTAAGGGTTCATGCAACCTGGTGATTTCAATAAAATGTAACCTAATGGCTTTAGAAACATGTGTAGACTCAAGAAAGGGTAGAAAATATGAATCAGAGTCTTGGGGTAATCTATACAAAGCATGAAACAGACCATGGTTACTCAAGATGACCTTAAGATTTGAATATTGATCTATGGGTATCATAAGGTCAAATTGATGGATGGAGAATTTGGTCATTGTAAGCGCAGGTTTTTCAAGAAGGGAAGACTTAGTCAGTTCCAGATAAAGGTTATTAACTGGGGTTAGAGGAATGAACTCTTTACAAGGGAGCTGAATGAGGTATTGGGTTGAGGCTAAAGGAGTAGGCTTTTCCTGAGGACATTGACTTACAGGAACCAAGTCCTCACTAATTTTTTGTTGTTCTGATATTTCAGGACTAGGCTCAACATTCTTATCTTCTACATGGATTTCCTCAGGTAAGGTACTAAAGTTGTCCTTCTTGATATCTTCTCCTTCATATTCGTCTACCAAACTCATGTCAGCCTCATATACTTCTATCATGGGTTCTAATTCTTCCTCCTTTAATTATTCTTTCAGTATGGCTTCATTCTGGTCAACTAATCTTGGGTCGGCCATACCTAATTCCTTTTTAATATCATCCTTCTGGGTTGGAGGTGATATAGAAGAGGGTTGATCAGCAAAAGTCTGGTTCACTCTAGGTGTCGGACCAAGGGGGATATGATTCAAACTGGCAGAGATCGGATTTAGGTCCAAAGTACTTGATCTAGCATGCCTCAAGGACCTCTCATAGTTTTGGGCTACTCGGTAGGCTTGCTCCAAACTATAGATATTATGTCTACACAATTCTCTTTGGATATCTTCCCTCAAACCCTCTTCAAATTGGATTAGGATATCATATGGATCCATATTCATAATATAGCACATTAGATGCTCGAATCTATCAATATAATTACTGACTGATCCATTACCTTGGGTCAACCTCTCTAAATGGTCTAGTAGATTTTGTTGGTAGGACGCAGGGATATACCTTTCACAAAGCTTGCTCTTCATTCCTTTCCAGGTCCTAATGGGTTCGTGTCTCTCATACACCCTCCTTCCCTGAACATTGTTCCAATAAGACTTGGCTGGACCCCATAGATGCACTCAGGCAAACCTAACCTTTCCATCCTTAGGCATTTCATTTCACTTAAAATAATCATCCATATCTTCTTCCCAGGCAATGTAAACCCGAGGATCAAGACTACCTCGAAATAAGGGAGCTACAGTCCTAATGTTCCTAATGGGTCTTTCCTCTGATTCAACTTAGTATGGGTATGGGCTTCCAGGGCTAGGCTCAAGGGCAAGATCATGATAATAGGCTCTTGGACCAAGGGAATTAGGCCTAGAGGATTTGAATTTAGCATGGTCCTTAAGGGCTTTTGCCCGTGCCTCTGCTTGGGCCATTTTTGGTCCAATTGGGCCAGTTGTTCGATGATGGCCCACAAGTGGGCTTCAAGGTTTGATCTCATGACTACACTGGGCTAGATAAGGACTGATGGGCTAATGGACTCCTAATCTAGACTAGACATGCAACACACAATGAATAGTGCTATGGGTTTGCTAGACCTAGGAGTTTAATCAAAATGGATCAATGTAGAAGACACACAACACAACAACTAGTCCTTTCACCGGCCAGGTAAGAGGTGGGAGTGTGGGAGGCCCCCCTTGCTTTTGCAAGGACCTAATTAAAGAACCACAACACTGCTTAGGTCGTTTGACGCTATACCTCTTGCCTTAGACACCGGCTTCCCGGTACCAATTGAAGGGTTGTATGCAACCAGCTTCCCCAAAATGGTCAAACCCAACTCGTTGATGTCCCTAATCTATTAGGTTGCTACCAGATTTTAGATTAGGTTTGGGTTTGAATGCAAGGGTGGTTATTTTTGGGCTAAGGAAAGGTAATGACTTCCTTCCCTTATCTTATGATATTGACGCCCTTAAGTTAGTTATGAAAATGATGATATACAAATGATCTAATAAAATGTACCTAAGTTTTGTTTTTGGATTTTTGATGTATGCTAGCAGAAATAAGATGCTGGAAATTAAAAAATATGAACCTAAATGCAAAAATTAAACTATATGGAAGAGATGAAAGTGCAATGAGATGCACTTGCTGGAATTTCAGAATAAAATTGGTCTCAGGTAGTATTCCATCATGTAGAAATTTTACATACTGTAATAAAATCCAAAAATATTTTGAGAAATACTTTAGCTCTTTTCATTCGAGCCTAACCCTAATTAAAATTAATTAGACTTAATTTCTTTAGTGAGCTGGGGACACTAACAGGTTGGGTTCTAAGTATTGTGTGTAAGCTAGTGCATACAATCCTCTGATTATCACTTGAACCTGATGTCTAAGGCTAGAGGTCCAGAGGCAAACACCCTAAGCTATTTCATGATTTTTAATTAGGACCTGTGAGAGTAGGGGGAGCCTCCCACGACCCCACCTCTTACATGGCCAGTGGATAGAATAATTATTGAATTGGCTGTAATTTGAGTTGACCCATTTTACTTGAGCTCTTGGTCTAGGAAACCATAGTCCGAGTTGAGTTCGATATGTTTGCATTGCATGACCCCTAGATTAGGAGCCCAATACAAGTAGTTCGAACCCAAACCTAACCTAGCTTGACCATGGAGTCTAACCTTGAGACCTTCTTTAGGACTATGGCTGAACAGTTAGGACAACTTAACACTAGGTTTGACCGACTAGATGACCGATTAGGTAACCTAGAGAAAATCCATAAGACCCGTACTGAACCTAAACTTGAGACCCCATGTCCTATACCTCCCAACCCTAGGACAGCTCCTTGCCATGACCCCATCTGGGAGACTAACCATAGGAGACCCAATTATGATTCCATAGATCAAGATGAGAGAGCCACTAGGAACTTTGGTTTATCAGCATCTATTTTTGGTGGCGATCTTGATCTTGAGGATTATATTGATCGGGAAGAAAGTATGGATCTATATTTTGAGAGGGAACTAGTATCTGATGAAAGAAAGTTTAAGATTGCTAAGCTTAAGTTAGTATGCCAAGCTAGAATTTATTGGGATGATGTTAAAAGAATGATCAAACGAAGAAGAGACATATCCATAACTACCTTGAGTGATATGAAACTTAAACTTAGGCAAAAGTACCTACCCAGACTCTTTGAACCCAGCTCTTATGAACCCAGATCCATGAACCATAGATCTGAGTCCATATCTTATAAATCTAAGGAACCCATAACCCCTAGGTATCAATCAAGTACTAGTCAGCTTCCCTTTAGTCAACCTGAACCCTATAGGATTAGTACCCCTATATGGGAACCCAGTATTAGTCCACTTCCCCTTAGCCGACCTATCCCTAGTACCCTTTTAGTTCACAAGGATAACATTAAAGAAGATGTAGGTAGGATAGACCCAGAATTAGCTAACCTAGTAGACACCTAGACTGAAGCCAGCCCAAAGTTAGATAATCCTCACCATACCTAGACTAAAGCTAGCCCAGAGTTAGTTGACCATGACCATACCTTAACTGAAACTATACTTGTAAGACCCTTAGGAAAAGAGATCCAAGAGGAACCTAACCCTACTGATGAGACTTTACCTGAGGAAATACAAGAAGAGACTTAAGTCATAGAGCCTATTGAGGACATGATTTCTTTAGTCCGGTATCCTAAGGCTGAAGTCACCCCTTTGACTTCAATTGAAGATCTCTTCCCTGAGATTAGTGACCCATCCTTCTATAGGATAGACCCTATAGAAATACCCTAAACTTTTAAGGTCAACCCTATTTGTTTAAGACCAATCTCTGAACCCTTTTCTTATTTCCTACCTTACCAAGTCAACCCCGAACCCAATTTTTATTTTTTACCTTTTCTTGAAGCTTCCAATATTTCTAAGATCATTAGATTACATTTTATAGAGGTTAGTAAGTTACATACATCTTTTGAGCATATTAGGTTTGCCACTTACTTTTGAAAAATCCTATGGCATTTAGTAGGAATCCACGCACCGTTCTCATCTGCATGTCATCCACCTGACCAAAGGACAAACCCAGTTGTAGCTTAGGGTTTACATGCATATTGATAAAAAAAAATATTAATGAAAGCAATTAATCTTTTCAAAAAAAAAAAGATTCAAAGGAATACATTGAAGGAGACTTTGTCATGGTTCCCACCTGGAACTATTATATGCCCGCAGTAGTGGACTATACAAAGTAATTAAGAAAATAGGACCTAATGCCTATGTGCTTGAGTTGTCACCTGAGCTAGGCATTAGCAATACCTTCAATGTTTCAGACCTTATCAAGTACAGGGAACCAACATCAATTCCTAGTGAGCCATTTGAACCTAATCTTGTCCTTGAGAATGAACCAACCCAATTGTGTCCACCTACCATACCACCAGCCCGGAGAGACAAGATCGAACGAATCTTGGATGACAAGATCATCGCTACCCGGAGCAAAGATTACCGCAATATCTGGTTCGTTGGCAAGGACGACCTGAGTCTGATGATTCTTAGATCACTGGAGAGGACTTGCAGAGAGTTGCCCCTGACCTACTAGAGTATTATCACAATGGAATTGATCCATACTCGACAGGGTCGAGTTCCTCCCACCCAGGAAGAATTGGTACGGGCACCAGGGCCAAAAGAAGTCGACAGGTTGAACCCACATCCCTGTGGATCACCTGTGTGTAAAACCCTGAACCCAACCCTGGTAAATATTTTATTTTAATTTTGTTATTTTGGTTTAGTTAGGGTAAACCCCTTTTACCAACTGAAATTAGGATTTTGTTTATAAAACCCTTTTACCCAAGTTGAGTCGAAATCCCAATTGAGTCAAACCCTAATTATCCAATTGGGATCTTAGTGGTCCAATTTAATTAGCCCTTTTTACCAACTTTAATTGGGTTTTTATTTTGAAAGCCTAATTAAGTATGGTTGGTTCAATTAGTTATTAGAGAGCTTTAGTTATTTATTTTGAGTCCTGTAAAAATTAGTTATTGAGTCCTGTATTATAAGGGAGACCCAATTGAAGACCCATGTGCATTAATGTGCATCTAATTGAAGACCCATGTGACTCAAATCAAGACCCATATGCTAGCTCAAGACAAGCCCATGTGACTCTATGTGCTAGTACAAGTTTCTTGCCACATGTCGTCCTATTTGGTGCCACCTTTTCAAGGATTTGGACATCACTATATGACATTTGGACATCACCACATGACATTGGGACAACTCCATTTGGACATGCTATTTTGGGACAAGGATACATGCCATATCACTTGTGTTTGGACATGCAATATCACCCTATGACAAGACTCTTTGGTCGGCCCATGAGAAGAAAAATTAGGTGCCACTTATTTTTGAGATAAGTAAAGCAAAAGGACTTCTCCCAGATGGCGCCCTTCCACTCACAATATTCCATGTCCAAATGAGGAGTTCGGCCAAGCAAAAGTCCTCTTCCTTGATGACACTTGCTAGGAAATTTCAAGCCAAATACCTCATCTCAAGTGTTGGAGGTCCAAGGGATTTTATTACTAGCATTTTACTTGAACAGGTTACTAAGTTGCTCAAGCTTCAAGAACTCAAGAGTTTTATCAGAACTCTTGAGTCTTTTCCAATCCAAACTGAAGAGTCCAAGCACCTATAGAAGGCTACATTATCAAGACTCTTGAGTCCACCCATCATGACCAACCCAGGAAGCGATCATGGCCCTTCATCAAAGTCTCCATCTTGGCACCAACCTTGGATAAGAGTCCTGTTTAATCCATCAAGCAAGAGTCCAGGCTACTTAGATCAAAATTCCAGAGTTGTAATTCAAAGGAAACAAGAGTCTTGTATCTAAGACCCTTACTTCACTAGTTAGGGGTCTATAAATACCCGACTAGCTCCCCTTGTAATTCATAAAATTATTATTGAAATACAAAGAAATTATGCCGAATTTTTCCTTTGCTATGTGCATCGTGGGATGTGAGGCCCTTCCTTTATTCCTTTGGAGCATCGCGGGGTGTGAGGCCCTACTTATCTAGCCGACAAGAAGATCCAACCATCACTTCAAACCCTTTCTTTTCCTTCTTTTCTTTTCATTACTGATTTCTGACTTGAATTCCTTTGCTGAGTGTTTTGCAGGTGATCAAGAATCTAGATCTGGTATTCTTGCCTCAGAACCGGCATCGTATGGAAGATCGAAGCCCAAAAGAGAGATCTTGAAACCCTACCATGATAATCTTGAGAGTTCGATTAGATCTGAAGAATCGATCTTCGTTGGTAAATTTAAACATATTTCCCCTCTTTAGTTTTTAATTAGTTGAAGGTTAATCTTAGTTTCGGTGGTTTCTCAACCACCAGGTCCTGTCTTTTTTTTAATTTCTTTATAGGTTTACTTGTACGAGTAATTGACCTAATTAGTTTTCTTCACTGTCTTCTTTTAGTCCTCCTTTAAAATATGAAAATATAAAAAATATTAATTGCTATTTTTCTTATCTATTTATTTGTCCCTACGTCAAATGGGATGTGAGGGTCTTGCAGCCCTTCTTTTTCCTATGACCGGATGGCTATGGTGAAGCACCCAATCCTTGTACTTAAGAAGATGCTACGTCCTAACCATGCTCTGATACCAAACATGATGCGTTACTAACTAGATGCTAGGATGAGATGGATGATGCAAGTGATTTTTCTTTAATGATTTTTAGGTTTTTTTTTTATGGATTTAGGATTTTCGAAGACTAGCAAGAGTAGATCTAGGGTTTCTATGATAATAAGAACTTCAAGCAAGCAAATAAGTCGCTAAACAAGGATAAGAAGAGGATCCCGGGATTGAGAAATCCCATAGGACTTAGCTCTTGGATCAATACCAACTTAAAAGTTAAGGTAGCAAACCTTATAAAGCTCTAATGTACCCGATGCCGAGTTCACTCACTCTTGCGGATGCAGCCCGGAGGATCAAGCCTTCAATCCTGCGGATGCACCGGCTTTTCATCCAAAGGTCACGAAGGCAAGGGAGAACGGTTCCATGTTCGTGGCACTTGGAGGACCTGCGAGCAATCAAGATAAGTGTTAGGAGTCAACAAGAAACAATAAGTAATGAAGGAATAAAGGCTGAAGATGGTGGTGTTGGGGGATCTTCTTGCTAGGCGCCCAGATGGATCATCTAGATGGCCTTTGAACTCGAAGATGGAAAATTGCTTTTGTGGAAGAGATGGTAGCTTAGGGCCTCATACCCCTTGATGCCCGAAGGTGATGGCGCTCCCTCATGAGGATCGACGTTCTTAAGAAATGAAGGCAAACTAGAAGACTAGCATTCAAACTTTTTTTTTTCATTCATCAAAAATTAGTCCATACAAGGGAGGGGTAAGGCCCTTTATATAGGCACCTTAAAATCCATTCAAATTCAAATGAAAAAAATATAAAGCTTCATGAAGAGGGCATCCAAATTCAGATTTCTTCTTCTCTTGGCCGACCAAGGTTTTGTGGCTTGATTTAGGGCTTGAAAGATGGGAGTTGTCTCCTTGATTTTTGGTTCAATGCATTTCTTCCATAGTCGACCAAGCTCTTTGGGAAGTAAGCTTGATATGGGGCTTGAAACAAGGATCATGTCTCCATTACCCATTGACCTTCCTTGGCTGCCCATAGCTCCTTTGGAAAGAGGCTTGATAGGTGGAGGAAAGGGAGGAAAGAATCAAGGAATGGCGCCCACAAATTCAGCATTTCCTTCTTGCCTTGGCTGCCCACTTGTCATGGTGATGTGGCACCACATGGGATGGATGAGGTGGCGCTCAAGGTCTGAAGCGGCATCTTTCAAAGATTGGGAGATGGTTTGACCTATTAATAAATAGACTAGACTCAATGATTACCCCAAGCTTGGGCCCAATCTTCAAGTAGACTTGGACAATAACCAACTTAACTAAATACAGGACCCACTAACCCAACTTGACCAAATTGATCAAGATACATGACTAAAACAAAATATATGAATTAAATTAAAATTGCTTAGGCTTGAAGCCTTATTACAGAACCCAACAGAATAAACCCTACTCAGAGATCCACAGAGGGTTGAGGAACCTCTGTCTGATTCTAGTGCCCACACCAGGTTTCCTAAATCAAAAGGCAATCTGGATTAGTCCAGAAGGCAAAAAAGGCCTCCTCTGGGGAGGGGAGACACCTCAGAAATCCTGCAAGTGTCAAAGGTTAGGCAAGAGACAATTAATCAAAGGAAAGAAATAAGATATGAAGATGAAGTATGAGATTAGGGTTTCGGAGTGCTGGCAGCTTGGAAAAGAAGGAAGCTTGCTATCAGGGGTAGCTTGGCTTCTTCTCAAGGGTGTGGCAGAAGGCTTGAGGCGTGGATGGTTGCTTGGAAGCAGGGTTCGGCTAGGGCACACAAGAACAACCACAAAACATAAGAACACCAATATTAGAAAATAATTCACTAGAGTTTTATTGCTTACGAGTTGAATGCTTATAAGAGGAAGAGGGGTGGGGTATTTATAGAGTTCCCATGCCCTCTCCTAATTAGGATAAGATTACATAATTTGAGTACGAAAAGGGCTATAACTTTGAATCCAATTACAATTCCCAAAGAACTTAGGAATAAAACTCCTTAAAAGGATAGGAAGGCATATTCCATGTTGACCTAGTCTTCTCCCTCCCTCCTTGGATTGGTCAAACCTCTTTGGATCCACTTGAATTTAGCTTGGGTTCATGGGGCAGCAGCAAATGGGTGTCCTCTTGGGATTGGATGAATTTTAGATGGGCCCTGGCTGGCTTCGAAGGGCTGGGGTGCATGGACCTGGTATATTCCTGGCATCTTGGTTCTGGGGTGCATGGGCTTGACTCCTGGGCTTGAAATTTCTTGGCCTGGGGTGCTAGTATATCTCTGGAATTATGGGGCACCCTGGTCTGGGGATATCTCTGGCATTTGGAGAGTATCAAGGCATTTGGAAGGCATTTGGAGGGCATCTGGAAGGAATCTTGGATCCTAGGATGGTAAACAAGGCCCAATAAGCTGATGTGATGGCCTCTGGCTCTTGGATGAGGCCTGGTGGAACTCCAAAATAGGATATTCTCTTCTCTTATACAAAAATTGAACTGATACTCAAGTACAAGACTCAATGACTGACTAGGGTTGAGACAAACCAACTAGCCTCAACTAATTATAGTACTCAATCTTACTTGATTACAAAATTAGACACATGACTAAGTAAACCAGATAGGGCCGAGTAATTTATGTCTAATTTTGGTGCCCTTACAATTACTACTTGTCAAAAGATAGTTCTCATAGTAGGAGTTGTGCAAGTGATCTTTAAACCTGAGGTCACCATGGTTCCTTATGCACACTAAGCCATGTTTTGATTCATACTCATTCATAACATTAAGTCATGTATGGGGTGTTCTCAGATTTGGTGGAAGGTGTATAAAGGATATGAGTGGACCAACAAGGAATCGATCATTCCTAGTAAGAGGAATAGTTATCCCAAGTAATCTCTTCGACTGATGACCCAAGGAGTCTTTGATCAAAGCATGATGAGATTAGAAGTGATTTCTAATCAGTCATCAGTATAGTCCTCATTATCGAATTAAGACTCGAAATGACTAAGTGCTAGGGTTTGACATTTACCCATGCCCATCACTTAATCGGGATATAGGAAGATCGAAAGATTGAATTGCACGATAACTTTCTACTGAAGGATATTTTGGTACTTTTCATCAAATTCCTCATCTTTCAGGTAGGCATGACATGTTGCTAGATGTCAATCATGTCTTATAGGTTTTCATGAATCAATTGGATTGGTTTCATGAGTTAATTCGATAGATAGTTCGAATTGGCAACTTAGGTCAGCTCAATTTGACCTAATTAGGTCAATCGGGTTTGATTAGATCGAATTAGCTTGAACCTAGACCTACTACTAGCTAGATGTGGAACCCAAAGGGTCACACACATTAAGGAGTTGACCAAGGAAGTCAACGATAAATTAATTAGGGTCATGGGATCCTAATTGGTTAGCTAGATTACACACAAGCAAGTGTAGGCTAACCCAATTCCTAACCCAATTAGATTGGGTCCAGTTGCTTGCCAATTAAATTAACCAATTTAAGAAAAACTTAAATTGGGTTGTGTCTTAATTACAATAGCATGTTTCAGGTTTTATCTGATTTAATTAGGACATATAAAGCCATTTGGATTAGAGTCCAAGGTGGCATGGACTCATGGGCGCATCTTTGTGTGCGCCAAAGAGAGGGAGCATAGAAAGGACCAAGAGTTCTTCTGCAGATGAATCACAGATGCTGATTCAAGTGGGCTCTTCTTTGATCTTATCCCCATGCCCATTGGGAGTATTTTAAACCGGTTAAATAAGAGGATTTGGCTTGAAAAATACGTGGAAGGAAACCGCGCACAATGAAGAGACGCGACCCTTCATTTGGCACAACATCAGAAAGCAGAGTCCTGCTTCAAGACTCTTCATTTCCTCCGATGTTTGCCATCTAAAGTGATGCTTCTTGGCCTCCAAATAATCGGTACTTGCCATGTGGCAAGTGGGGAATTCATCTAGATAGCAGAAGGGACAGTGATATGCACCTAGGTGCATGAAGGAACTTATCATGATAACCAAAGGACTTCTCTTCATTTTGAAAAAGTCTTATATGATAAGTTGATGGATAGGCATATCACACGCCTCTCCTTACTCTACAAAAGGCATGGTATTCTGATGCTTTGGTATCACTTTTTCATCGGAGGAAATACCGTCTGATATTCTCTCCCTCCCTTTAAGAGAAAGCTTGTCTTTTTAAGACAAGGCTTTTTCTTCTAAGACAAGGCTTGTTTTTAAGACAAGAGCCTAGTGTGAGAAATAGGAGGGGTATCCTAGTTCCAAGAGAGGATTTAAGAAGTGTTTAGAGTGCCCTACAGGAGGGTGGGGTGTCCAGCAAAGGAGAAAGTCCAAAAGGCTATCAGAAAGTGTCCCAGTCAAGCAAGAAATCGTCATAGGAGTTCTTCCTTGGGCCAATTCCTGTGTGGATCACCATTGGAGGGCTTGCACTTGTGAGCCTAGTGGAAAAAGAAGGAAATAGTGTTCCAGGTATTCTTCATAACCCTAATTTAGTGACTTATTGATTGTAGTGAATAAGGGGACATGGGCTTAGGGTTTCTAGCCGATAAGGGTTTTCAAGGATAAATTTTGAAATCCAATGTTCCATTATGCTATAAAACCCTTAAGAAACCCATCAAGTGGTAACAGAGCCATCCTTATTTTAATCAATTAATGGTCAAATGAATGATCAAATGCTTATGTGATAGTTAGTTTGATCATATATTCTGATACATGTCAATAATTAGGGTTTAGTGAAATGTTGCATGATTATCTATGGTAATCATAGTATGATGCTTGCCATTGGTTAAGGGCTGTTATATTTAAACCCTAATCTATATTTGATAGTGAATACTATCATGGATAGTGCATGTTATTGAATTTTTATATGATGCTATGCATGATTAATTCCAATGCATATTAGTAATATGTGTTATCCTAGTAACTGCTTTGGATTGGGTTAGTCACCATGCCCGTCCGGTCATAAGGGTCAAGTAGGGTTTAAAGGCACTCTCTTTCCATTCAATAGGATCTTCTATGACATGTAGGGGTGCCACTGTGGCCATATCCCATGAACAAGTGTGGTGAACGGAGTATTGTATAATCTTGCTATGTTATGCATATCTAGGTAAATATGCTTGTTGTATAATCATGCTTTGTTATGCATATTAAGGTTGATGTGCAATTGTTATACTTGTTATTATAAACATAATAACATGATTATTTAGGATGTGTATGAGACCATCAAAGCCCTCATTAAAATCATATTTAGTCAAAGTATCAAATTAATCATGATGCAAAATCGATTAGGGTTTGATCAACCAATTGGTGTCTAGGCAAGTGGTTCTGGGAAGGTAAAGGGAATGAGATTTTTAATTGGTTCCGTTGTCTGACCTGGCCAATTCAATTGGTGTCTAAGGAAAGCAACGGGGTGACCCCCTCACCCCTTCCACTTACCTGGCCAATATGGTCATATCTAGACCTTAACTTGGAAATGCTAATTGATTAAGTATACTACAATTTACTTTCCTTCATGCTAAGCCAAATTAATATCAAAACTATAGTAGGTTTGTTGTGTAACACAAGGCCTGCTCTAGGGTTTGATATAAAATTTGTCTTGGTGCACTTAGTGCTTTATAGCATGATTAGAATTGTTGCTTTGTTAAATAACACAAGGGCAACATTATTCAATCAGGGCTATATAGAAATGAAGGGTCTGACTAAACTAAGACATTATAGTTTTTTGTGTAACACAACACTACAAGTGTCTTAGAGGCAGTTTATTTATTTAGAATTGCATGGGTTGCAATTGAAAAGAAAGTCCTACCTTTGAACTCATAAGTGTTTGTTGTGTAACACAATACACTCATAAGGAATTGGGATCTCAATCCCACTAAGGAAACTAGAAGGTTTCTTGCTTATCATAAGTTGAGGTTAATGGTATTCGAATAAAATAGTGGGAGACATAATTTGATATAAAGTCCTTATCTAGTTATGAATATCATCTTGAGTGGTCTTCTTATATTGTTCTTAATTAAATGTAGGACTTATTATGGCTTCAAATTTGTTACTATGGGGCATCTTAGATGCTAACAAGTTGACTGATCCCAATTATATGGGCTGGTTGAGGAACTTGAGGATAGTATTGACTCAGAAAAAACTTTCTTATATTCTTGATGCTCCGGATCCAGAGTGATGGGGGACAAGGCTAGGAGGATCGTTGGAGAGCTGAGAAGTCTCCTGGGATTAGGATCAAGAAGGGGATAACTAGGGCCTCACACCCCACGATGTTCCGAAGAACAAAAGAAAATGGCCTCACACCCCACAATGTTCCGAAGAACAAAGGAAAAGGGCCTCACACCCCATGATGTTCCGAAGAACAAAGAAAAAAATGATGGGACATCAAAACCCATCAAGGTCTTTTTCTTTTTCTCCTAGATTTTTTCTTATTCTATTTTACATTTTTATTCTAGATATTCCACCTATCCTTGCTATTCTCATTTTATTCCATGTTTATTCCTAATTTATCTCTCTGTTATTCCTATCATCTTCCTCTATCCGTTGCCCAGATCATTTTTTTTCAACCATCTTGGATGATCTATCACCACTGTCATGCCCAACCCATGCAACTGGAGCCGCGCAACTTGCCGACGCCGGTCATCCCAACCCGTGCCGCCGACGCCGGTCATCCCCAAGCATGCCACCGATGCCAGTCATCCCCAAGCGGATCTCACCACCGGAACCGTCCAGATTCAAGCGGTGCCTCCACCGGATCTTTCCCCCTACCATCTCCACAGCCACCGGAGGTCCAATTTGCCGTCTAATCTCTATGGTCCATGCCCTATGCCGCCCGACCATCCCGCCCATCCAGATCTGAACGGTGCTTCCTTTCCCCATGCCGGATCTCCTCCCACTGTTCCGCCGGAAGACCGCCACCACCGGAGCAGCAGTTTCGCCTATTGCTTGCCATGAGTCCAGAGTATGACTATTTGTTCAAACTTTTGCTTATTGGAGAAGTTCAAGGAGTTGGCCCAGGCTTATAAGGTTTTGAGTGATCCTGAGAAGCATGAGATCTATGATCACCATATGGTGAGGATGCTTCAAGGAAGGAATGGGTGGGGGAGGTGGCCATGACCCATTTGATATCTTCCAATCTTTCTTTGGTGGAAACCCCTTTGGAGGTGGAAGCAGCCTGATGTGGGACAAATGGGAGGCTAAGAGGATCATTGGAGAGCTGAGAAGTCTCCTATGATTATGATCAAGAAGGCGGAAAAAATATGTGGGGGCAAGAAAGATGGATACTCTATGGACTTGGGACTTACCTTCATGGAGAGACGTCACACCTCTAGGGCCTCCCACCCACCCCACTACATGCAGTCTAGGGCGTCCCACCCATCTCACTACATGCGGAGCCTAGGGTGTCTCACCTAAATCGCTACTTGGGGTCATGAAAGAGAAGCTCCAAGATCATAGAGGGGACTCAGATAGGGAGAAGATAACTGGGGCCTCACACCCCTCGACACCCACAGGTGAAGGAAAGACGGGTCTCATGCCCACTCCTAATGGAGACAAAACCAAGAACACTTTTTTCAAAAATTCATATTCATCATTATCATATATTATTCAAGAGAGGAGGTGCCCTTATATAGGCTTACAAAATTTCGGGCCTAAAAAAAAAATACAAGGCATGCAGTTCCAAAAAAGGTGACATCCCAAACTTGCTTTGTTTGTAGGCTAAAAATATGGTAGAAAATTAAACACAATCCTCCCCATATGGTGGAAAAATCAAACTAATTATAATCTAAAACTAATTTTTAAAAAAACTTCCCAACTGGTCCATACATCCTGATTTAAAATAAATAAATTAGGTATAATCTGGATTCACCAAAATCAACACCTGCTCTAAAATTCATGTGACTTGATAACTGTGCAAAAAATTCTTGCTCCGAGAAGCATGCTGCTATGAGATCTGTTCAAAGCTATTTTCTGCTGCTTTGAGATCTGTGCACATTTCTTCTCTTGACCTTGGACAGAGGGGCGACGCGCGGAGAAGAAAGGCTTGCGGGAGACTTCGTCGGCGCCGGCGGCTGGGGGAAGGCGGCGGCAGGGTGGCTGCATGGCCGAGACGATGACATGGAGGGAGGTGGCCATGGGAGGAGACGCAGGGGCACACGATCCTTGGGCTTCGCCGTGTGTCTTCGAATCAACAGGTACGGATGGGTTGGAGCCAGTGGATGGCGGCTCGGGCAATGGTGGATGGTGGCTTGGGCAGCGGTGGACGGTGGCGCAGGGGAGAGGGGCATGTGGGCAGAGCCGCAGGGGTAGACGGCCATGGGTGGAGCCGCATGGAGGGAACAGCCGTGGGCGGCAGTTCGTAGGATTCGCTGGCATTCCCATGAGGAGATCGATGCCGAGGAAAGGTGGATGGCCATCGGGGGTGGCGTCGAAGGTCGGGCATGGCGGATCCTGAACCAACGGGAAGAAAAAAAAGGAAAAAATGGAGGTTCTGTAAATTTTTGGGAGGAAGAAGATGATTATAATAGCAGAGGGATAACATGGGGATAAATCTGGAGTAAAGCTGGAATAATGGGAATATATGGAATAAAGGGGATAAAAACTTAAACTAAAAAAAAAGAAAAAATCTAAAAAAAGAAAAGCAAAACCTGGATGGGTTTTGATGTCCCCATCATTCCCTGGGTTGGTAAAAACTTGACTCCGTCGAGTCAGGCTCACTGTAATTTTTTTTCTCTCTTTTTTTTTCAATCCTAATCCTCTCTTGCTCTGATACCAAAATCGAAGCGGGACAAAGGGGGGGCTAGCTAGGAGGATCGTTTGAGAGCTAAGAAGTCTCATGTGATTATGGTCAAGAAGGCAGAAAAAATATGTGGGGACAAGAAAGATGGATACTCTATGGACTTGGGACTTACCTTCATGGAGAGATATCGTACCTCTAGGGCATCCCACCCACCCCACTACTTGTAATATAGGGCGTCCCACCCATCTCACTACATGCGGAGCCTAGGGCGTCCTACTTAAATCGCTACCTGGGGCCGTGAAGGAGAAGCTTTAAGATCATAAAGGGCACTCAACTGGGGAGAAGATAACTGGGGCCTCACACCCCTCGATACCCACAGGTGAAGGAAAAACGGGACTCATGCCCACTCCTAATGGAGGTAGAACCAAGAACACTTTTTTCAAAAATTCATATTCATCATTATCATATATTATTCAAGAGAGGAGGTGCCTTTACATAGGCTTACAAAACTTCGGGCCTAAGAAAAAAATACAAGGCATGCAATCTTAAAAAAGGTGACATCCCAAACTTGCTTTGTTTGTAGCCTAAAAACATGGTAGAAAATTAAATGCAATCCTCCCCATATGGTGGAAAAATCAAACTAATTATAATCTACAACTAATTTTAGAAAGAACTTCCCAACTGGTCCATACATCTAGATTTAAAATAAATAAATTAGGCATAATTTGGATTCACCAAAATCAGCACCTGCTCTGAAATTGGTATGACTTGATAACTGTGTAGAAAATTCTTGCTCCAAGAAGCATGCTACTCTGAGTCCATGCAAAGCTATTTTTTGCTGCTCTGAGATCTGTGTAGATTTATTCTCTTGACCTTGGATAGAGGGGCGATGCACGGAGAAGAAAGGCTTGCAGGAGACTTCGCCGGCGGTTGGGGGAAGGCGGCGGCACGACCGAGATGGCGACAGGAAGGGAGGCGGCCATGGGAGGAGCCGCAGGGGTGCACGGTCCTTGGGCTTGGTCATGGGTCTTAGAATCGACGGGCACGGATGGGCTGGAGCCGGTGGACGGTGACTCTGGCAGTGGCGATTGGCGGCTCGGGCAACGGCGGACAGCGATGCGGGGGAGAGGGGCGCGTGGGCGGAGCTGCAGGGGTGGATGGCCCTGGGTGGAGCTGCATGGAGGGAACGGCCGTGGGCGGTTTGTAGAATTTGCCAGCATTCCCACGAGAAGATTGACACCAGGTGAAGGTGGACGGTCATCGGGGGTGGCGCCGGAGGTCGGGCATGGTGGATCCAGGACCAACGGGAAGAAAAAAAAAGAAAAAGTGGAGGTTTTGTGAATTTCTGGGAGGAAGAAGATGATTGGAATAACAGAGGGATAAAATTGGGATAAATATGGAATAAAGCTGGAATAATGGGAATAGGTGGAATAGCGGGGATAAAAACAAACTAAAAAAAAAGAAAAAATCTAAAAAAAGAAAAGCAAAACCTGGATGGGTTTTGATGTCCCTATCACAGCCAGGGCCGAAGGCAGCATGAGGGCCCTTAGGGATTAAAGTCTAGTAGCTTCACCCGCCCGTCTCTGGTCACGTAGACATCAAATGTGTAGTCTTCCAATCCAAATCTCGGCTTCACGATCTCAGAGAAGAATAACTTTACACGAATCTTGATAAATTAGGATTATATTTTTATTTTTTTTAAAATATTGATGCAGTGATTAGTTTGAATCTATTTTAGTTTCAAGTGTTTCAAGTTTATTAGGTTTCATCTGTTTGAAGTCTGTTAAGATTGGGATAGGTTTATCTTTATCTTGTAGAGTGTTGGAAAGTCTATAAATACCATCCTCAGTCATTTATAAAAATTTGGTCAAAAAAGATGTGTATTTAGAAAAGAGTGTTTCTTTTCGTTCGCCCTATATGGGGAGGGTGTGAGGCCCATTTTTCCTTTGCCTTTGGGCATCGAGGGGTGTGAGATTTTATTCCTTCACTTTCGAGTATCGCGGGGTGTGAATCCCTTTTTCTTTATTCTTCGGAACAACGCGGAGTGTGAGGCCCTTTTTCTTTGTTCTTCGGAACATAACTAGGGTGTGAGGCCCTAGTTATCCCCTTCTTAATCCTAATCCTCTTGATCCTAATCATAGAAGACTTCTCAACTCTCCAACGATCCTCCTAGCCTTGTCCCCCATCAATTTGGTATTAGAGCAAGAGAGAATTAGAAAAAAAAAGAAAAAAAAAAGAGAGAGAGTTGCAGTATTGAGCCTGACTCGATGGAGTCGAGTTTTTCCCATCCGAGAGAAATGATGGGAACATCAAAACCCATCAGGATTTTTTTTTCTCCTAATTTTTTTCTTATTTTATTTTATATTTTTATTTCAGCTATTCCATCTATCCTCGCTATTCCCATTTTATTCCATGTTTATTCCTGATTTATCCCTCTGTTATTCCTATCATCTTCCTCCTCTATCCGTTGCCCAAATCATTTTTTTTCAACCATGGACGATCCATCACCACCGCCATGCCTAATCCGTGCAACCAGAGCCGCCCAACCTGCCGACGCTGGTCATCCTGGCTCGTGTCGCCGACGTTGGTCATCCCCAAGCATGCTGCTGACACCGGTCTCCCCAAGCGGATGTCACCGCCGGAACCGTCCAGATTCAAGCGACGCCTCCACTAGATCTTTCCGCCTATCGTCTCCACGGCCGCCAGAGGTCCAATTTGCCATTCGATCTCCGTGGTCCGTGCCCTATGCCGCCCGGCCATCCCGCCCATCGAGATCCGAACGGTGCTTCCTTTCCCCATGCCGGATCTCCTCCCACTATTCCGCCAGAAGACCCCCGCCGCCTATTGCCTACCATGAATCCGGAGTATGACTATTTGTGCAAACTTTTGCTTATTGGAGAAGTTCAAGGAGTTGGCCTAGGCTTATGAGGTTCTGAGTGATCCTGAGAAGCGTGGGATCTATGATCACCATATGGTGAGGATGCTTCAAGGAAGGAATGGGTGGGGGAGGTGGCCACGACCCATTTGATATCTTCCAATCTTTCTTTAGTGGAAACCCCTTTGGAGGTGGAAGCAGCTAGGGCCGAAGGCAGCGTGAATGCCCCCAGGAATTGAAGTCTTAGCAACTTCACCCGCCCGTCTTCGGTCACATAGACATCGAATGTGTAGTCCTCCGATCCAAATCTCGGCTTCACGATCTCAGATAAGAATAATTTTGCATGGATCTTGATAAATTAATATTATATTTTTATTTTTTTAAAATATTGATGTAGTGATTAGTTTGAATCTGTTTTAGTTTCAAGTGTTTCAAGTTTATTAGGTTTCATCTGTTTGAAGTCTGTTAAGATTGTGATAGGTTTATCTTCATCTTGTAGAGGGTTAGAAAGTCTATAAATACCACCCTCTGTCATTTGTAAAAAATTGGTCAAAAAAAATGAGTGTTTAGAAAAGAGTATTTTTTTTTTTCATTCGCCTCTTATGGGGAGGGTGTGAGGCCCATTTTTCCTTCGCCTTTGGGCGTCGAGGGGTATGAGACCCTATTCCTTCGCTTTCGAGTGTCACGGGATATGAGGCCCTTTTCTTTTGTTCTTCGGAACATCGTGGAGTGTGAGACCGTAATTATCCCCTTCTTGATCCTAATCCCAGGAGACTTCTCAGCTCTCCAACGATCCTCCTAGCCTTGTCCCCCATCATAGAGCCGATTGGAGAGGATGCTTCCAAGGAAAAAATTGTCGCACACAAAATATGGCAAAATGATAATATAACTGTCAGGTGCATCATGTTAGCCTCGATGAGCAATGAGCTTCAGAGGCAACATGAAGGGATGGAACCTCGGTCTATATTACTCAATTTAAAGAAGCTCTATGGAAAGCAATGTAGGGCTGCTCGGTACGAGATATCGAAGCAGTTGTTTCATGCACGAATGAGTGAGGGTTTATTAGTGCAAACCTATGTTTTAAAAATGATTGACTTAATCACCCGATTAGGTCAATTAAGGTTTGTAATGGATGGTGAACTCAACTAAGACTTGTTCCTACAATCACTCCCAGATTCCTTCTCCCAATTTGTTCTAAATTATCATATGAACAAACTGAATATTTCTTTGCCTGAACTGCTGAACATGCTTAAGATAGCAGAGAGTCATTCAAAAGGAGATAAGGCTCATCTTCTTCTCATTGATGGGAAGAAGAAACATGCAATAAAAAAGGGTTTGAAAAGGAAGTCCAACCCTAAGAAGAGCATCCAGAAGAAGAAGAAAGCCAAGAAAGCTGTCAATGATGGAGCCTGTTTCCACTACGGCAATCAAGGGTATTGGAAGAAAAATTGCAAGACATATCTTGCAAGTGTGAAGCAGGATGCTGGTAGAGCATCAAAAGGTTTGTACATGATACAAACTAATTTATCATTGAGTGCTTCCATTTCTAATTCATGGGTATTGGATATCGCATGTGGGTCTCATATCTGCAAGTCATTGCAAGGACTCCATAGAATTAGAAGCTTGAAGAAAGGTAACTTCAAGCTATATGGCGCAAGTGGTGAAGCCATGTATGCTGAAGCTGTGGGCACTTATCTTCTGTTTTTACCTTTGGAAAATATTTTAAAGTTGGAAGAATGTTATAATGTACTGAATATTGTAAGAAACATTATTTTAATACCCTTGTTATTACAACAAGGATATGAAATAAATGTAAAAAGCAGTGCCTGCTCTATTCTTCATAGTAATAAAATATTTGGACATGGTTATTTTATTAATGGTCTTCTGACATTAGAACTCAATGATGAAATATTACTTGTTGATAACAAGAAGAGAAAGAGAGATAATGTCAATGTCACATTTCTCTGGCATTACAGGTTAGGTCATTTAAGTGAGTCAAGGATAAACAAGTTAGTCAAAGATAATTACTTTGACCCTTATGATTTTCAATCATTAGGAACTTGTGAGTCTTGCCCCATAGGTAAAATGACCAAGTCTTCATTCACTGGGCATGGAGATAGGGCAACTGAGTTTTTAGGTCTTGTGCATACTAATGTGTGTAGACCTATGACAACTCAGGCCAGAGGTGGATACTCTTATTTCATCATGTTTATCAATGACTTATCTAGGTTTGGTCATGTGTATCTAATGAAACACAAGTCCGAAGTCTTTGATAAGTTTAAAGAGTATCAAAGCATGGTTGAAAATAAATTGGACATAGTATTAAAACTCTTCGTTCTGATCAAGGAGGTGAATACTTGTCTAGTGAGTTTCTAAACCATCTTAAGGACAAAGTCATAATCTCTGAATGGACTCCTCCTTATACACCCTAATTAAATGGTGTGGCAGAAGGGAGAAATCTCACCTTGTTAGATATGGTGAGGTCCATGATGAGCTTCACAGATCTTCCCATTTCTTTCTGGGGACATGCCTTGAAAACTGCTGCCTATATCTTGAATAGGGTACTATTAAAGTCAGTGACTAGCACTCCATATGAGTTATAGAATGGCAAAAGACCAAATCTTAAGTACTTAAAGATTTTGGGTTGCTATGCTTATGTCAAGAATAATTTTGGACATAAGTTAAATGCTAGGGCTGACAAATATAGGTTCGTTGGTTATCTCAAAGAGGGTGTTGGATACCTCTTTTATTATACTACTTAACAAAAGGTATTTGTCAGTAGACATGCTACATTCTTGGAGCAAGAATTCATCCAAGAAAGAAGTAGTGAAACAACACTTGAACTAAGTGAAGCACAAAACCAACAACCAATTCCTGAAGAGTCTTGAAATGAAATTCCTCAACCAGAAGTTCTTATAGATTAGGAACAGCCACAATATACACCTCCTCTCTGAAGGTCAGAGAGGGTGCGGGGAGCACCTCTCAAATATGGTTTTGTCATCAGGGATGACAATGAGGCCAGTATCATTCAGGATGATGCTTCTGTGACCTATTCAAAAGTTGTCGAGAGAAAAGACTCCGATAAATGGCTAAGTGCCATGAAGTCTGAAATGGACTCCATGTATTCCAATCAGGTTTGGATCTTGGTAGATCCACTTGAAAGAATTAACACAATAGGGTGTAAATGGGTCTTCAAGAAGAAGATAAAAGTAGATGTCAAGTAGAAACCTACAAGGCCAGGCTGGTGGCAAAAGGTTTTAGACAAAAACATGACATTGATTATGATGAAACCTTTTTACCAGTTGCCATGCTCAAGTCCATTCAGATATTGCTTGCCATAGCAGTATACCATGATTATGAAATCTAGTAGATGGACATAAAGACCGCTTTCCTTAATGAAAATCTTGAGGAACAAGTCTATATGACACAACCAGAGAGTTTTGTCTCAAGTGGGAGACCAAACCAAGTATGCAAGCTAAAGAAGTCCATTTATGGACTAAAGCAAGCATCGAGGAGTTGGAACATTTGCCTTGATGAAATAATTAAGCAGTTTAATTTTATCAAGAATGTAGATGAACCATGTGTGTATAAGAAGACAAGTGGGAGTGCTCTTGTTTTCTTGGTCTTGTATGTTGATGACATACTAATCATTTGGAATGACATCCCAAAGTTATAATCGATCAAAACTTGGCTATCATCAAAGTTGTCCATGAAGGATTTGGGAGAGGCATCCTATATACTGGGTATAAGGATCTATAGAGATAGATCTAAAAGGATGCTAGGCTTATCCCAATCCAGGTACATTGACTTAGTGTTGAAGAGATTTAACATGGATGGAGGTAAGAGGGGTTACTTACCTATGAATCAAGGCATACATCTCTCTAAGAAAATGTCACCAAAGACATTAGAAGAAAGAGAGAGGATGGCTATAATTCCTTATGCTTCGCTATAGGATCAATTATGTATGCCATGCTATGTACTAAGCCTGATGTTGCTTATGCACTAGGCATAGTAAACAGGTTCCAAGCAGATCTAGGAGAGGATCATTGGAAAGCTGTGAAAAATATTCTTAAGTACATGAGAAGGACTAAAAATAATTTTCTTATATATGGAAGATCAGAGTTGAAACTAAAAGGATACACGGATTCTAGTTTTCAATCAGATCTAGATGATAGCAAATCCATATCAGGGTATGTCTTCACCCTATAGGTGGTACAGTGAGTTGGAAGAGTACAAAGTAGCCAACCATAGCTGACTCAGTCACTGAGACAAAATACATAGCTACAAGTGAAGCCACGAAGGAAGTTGTCTGAATGAAGAAATTCATCATGGAATTGGGTGTGGTTCCTAAAATACAACAACCAGTGCCATTATATTGTGGTAACACTGGAGCTGTTGCACAAGTGAAGGAACTAAGATCTCATCATAAGTCCAAGCACATCCAAGATATTTCCATCTCATTCGAGAAATCATAGAAAGATAAGATGTTATCATCGAACGAGTTGATACTAAGAACAATATAGTAGACCCATTCACTAAAGCACTACTTAGCAGCAATTTGATCGCCACTTAGATTATATGGGTGTAAAGTACAAGGGCGATTGGCTTTAGTGCAAGTGGAAGATTGAAAGAAATGTGCCCTAAAAGGCAATCTTTATAAGGACATTTTTGTAATCTTCCAACTCTTGTATGACATTATTATATTAATAAAGGTATTTTATTTTATCATATTGCTGTGTCTTATTTAAAGATTATGATGAAACCCATAGCTTAGGGTAAATGGAATTAGGGTTATGATGGAAATCATAACAGTAAGATCGAAGTTCCTATAAACCCTAATCTAAAATGTTTCTAGTTGATGGACCATCGGTTCGGGGATCGATAAGTCCGAAAAGACTAGCTTATCCTATGTATGCTCAGTTGAGAGGGTAGTTAGTCTAACAACCACTTGTATAGGATACTAATACAAGGATAAGGGTGCTTATTAGGGTATGAGTTCACTGAACTGATCCTCACCGAGACTATCTTATGGAAGTCTTACTACTTGTCAAAAGATAGTCTTATAGTAGGAGTTGTGCAAGTGATCTTTAGACCTGAGGTCACCATGGTTTCTTATGCACATTAAGCCATGTTTTGGTTTATACTCATTCATGACATTAAGTCTTGTACGGGGTGTTCTCGGATATGGTGGAAGGTGTATGAAGGATATGAGTGGACCAACAAGGAATCGATCATTCATAGTAAGAGGAATAGTTATCCCAAGTAATCTCTTCGATTGATGACTCAAGGAGTCTTTGATCAAAGCATGATGAGATTAGAAGTGATTTCTAATTAGTCATCAGCAGAGTTCTCATTGTCGAATTAAGATTTGAAATGACTAAGTGCTAGGGTTTGACATTTATCCATGCCCATCACTTAATCGGGATATAGAGAGATCGAAAAATTGAATTGCACCGTAACCTTCTACTGAAGGATATTTTGGTACTTTCAACCAAATATCTTATCTTTGGGTAGGCATGATACATTGCTAGACATCAATCATGTCTTGTAGGTTTTCATAAACCAATTGGATTGGTTTCATGAGTCAATTCGATAGATAGTTCAAATTGGCAACTTAGGTCAGCTCAATTTGACCTAATTAGGTCAATCGGGTTCGATTGGATCGAATTGGCCTGAACCTAGACCTACTGCTGGCTAGATATAAAATTCAAAGGGTCACACATGTTAGGGAGTTGACCAAGAAAGTCAATGATAATTTAATTTGGGTCATGGGATCCTAATTGGTTAGCTGGATTACACACTAGCATGTGTAGGCTAACCCAATTGGATTGGGTCCAGTTGCTTGCTAATTAAATTAACCAATTTAAAAGAAACTTAAATTGGGTTGTATCTTAATTAGGACAGCATGTTTTAGGTTTTATCTGATTTAATTAGGACATATAAAGCCATTTGGATTAGAGTTCAAGTCGGCATGGACTCTTGGGCGCATCTTTGCATGCACCAAAGAGAGGGAGTGCAGAAAGGACCAAGAGTCCTTCTGCAGATGAATCACAGATGCTGATTCAAGTGGGCCCCTCTTTGCTCTTATCCACATGCCCCTTGGGAGTATTTTAAATTGGTTAAATAAGAAGATTGGGTGTGAAAAATATATGGAAGGAAACCGCGCACAATGAAGGGACACGACCCTTCATTTGGCATGACATCAGAAAGCAGAGTCCTTCTTCTTCAAGACTCTTCATTTCCTTCGATGTTTGCCATCTAAAGTGATGCCTCTTGGCCTCCAAATAACTAGTACTTGCCATGTGGCAAGTGGGGAACTCATCTGGATAGTAGAAGGGACAATGATATGCACCTAGGCGCATGAAGGAACTTATCATCGTAATCGAAAGACTTCTCTTCATTCTGGAAAAGTCTTATCTGATTAGTTGATGGATAGGCATATCACATGCCTCTCCTTACACTATAAAAGGCACGGCATTTTGATGCTTTGGTATCACTTTTTCATCGGAAGAAATACCGTCTGATATTTTCTCTCCCTCCCTTTAAGACAAAGCTTGTCTTTTTAAGACAAGGCCTTTTCTTCTAAGACAAGGCTTGGTTTCAAAACAAGAACCTAGTGTGAGAAATAGGAGGGGTATCCAAGATCCAAGAGAGGATTTAGGGAGTGTTTAGAGTGCCCTATAGGAGGGTGGGGCGTCCAGCAAAGGAGAAAGTCCGAAAGGCTATTAGAAAGTGTCCCAGTCAAGCAAGCAACCATCATAGGAGTTCTTCCTTAGGCCAATTCCTATGTGGATGACCGTTAGAGGGCTTTCACTTGTGAGCCTAGTCAAAAAAAAAAGAAACAGTGCTCCAGGTATTCTTCATAACCCTAATTTATTGACTTATTGATTGTAGTGAATAAGGGGATCATGGGCTTAGGGTTTCTAGCCGATAAGGGTTTTCAAGGATAAATTTTGAAATCCAATGTTCCATTATGCTATAAAACCCTTAAAAAATCCATCAGAGGTAAGGCTCATTGGGCGGGCCCCCCATCTGAGGTCAGCTCCTGGTCAAGCTCAAGTCCATCCCTCTAAGAAGCCCTCCGACTGAGGATAGCTCCCTATCGGGGTCAAGGTCATGCTTCCAGAACAGACCACCCTACTGGGGTCAGCTCCCAGCTGAGGTAGGGTGTTGCCCAGAAATGGAGCCTAAGAGGGGGGGTGAATTGGGTCTTTTAAAATTTAAAGCAGTAATGTAAAGGTCTAGTGATGTTTGTGAGTAATAAATTCAATACACTAGATTGAATGCAGCGGAAAGCAGTAAGTGAATTGCAATAAACAAAGAGCAAGAAAGAGAGAAGGTAATCACACACAAACATAAAGTTTATAGTGGTTCGGTGCAAACCTAGCACCTACATCCACTTCCCAAGCCATCCTTGAGAATTCCACTATAATCCAATCAAGATTACAGTCAACTTATTTTTCAAAAGGCTCACAAGTCAAAATCTATGTTGGTTTTATCACCTAGGCTCACCAACAAACCTTTACACTTTTTTGTCTTCGGGCACACAAGTTAACCCTAGTTGGTTTTGTCCCTTTGGGTTACTAACAAACCCAGCAACCTTCTTTCAAGACACCCTTGAAAGCAAGGTCAAATCACAAGACAAAATCAGATATACAATTTCAAAAATAAGACAAACTCTCTTCAAGAGTAGAATGGAAGCTTTGAAGGTCAAATTGATACTTTGTCTTGTCTCCTCCTTGGAATATCCTTCAAACTCTTCTTTTGGAATGATGTAAGGATGGGCTTGTAAGCTTTTTCAGGGAATCAAACTTTAAATGGCTCTTAAAGTAAAGTTCTTGAGAGAATCTTGATTTTTTGGCTTTCAATGGACTTCAATACACTTCAATGTCTTTAGAATGAAGTTGGTGAAGCTTAAATATATCTAAAAACTTTCAAAAAATGGTTTGTGACCGTTTGAGCATCGAATCTAGCTGTTGGGAGCTTGAAAAGATGTTTCTGCAAGTCAGAAAAATAGATCCGTTAGGCCTGTCAGAACTTCAAGTATCGACACTTGGCTGTCAAGTGTCGACACTTGATTTTTAGGTGTCAATACTTGAACTATCAAGCATCGACACTTGATGCACAGGTATCGACACTTGACACAAAAACCCTCCATTGGCAAAGTTCTGTATTTTCAAAAATCTTAGGCCTTGAGTCGACACTTGGAAACCTAAGTGTCGAGACTTGAATTGCAGGTGTCGACACTTAAGTTCTGGGTGTCGACACTTGGCATGCCAAGGGATTTTTCTGCGTTTCAAATGTTGAATGTCGATACTTGATTTCCCAGGTGTCGACACTTGACTTTGAAAAATTCATAATCAAGTGCAATTTAAGCCAAAAACACAAGCATAAATTTTGTAACTTAAATGGAACATAAACGATCAATAATTGAATATGTAAAAGCCCTTTTTGGATGAAGAGGATGTCCTAAATTGTGAAAAATACTCCATGCTATGGTGTGCCATGATACTTGAATTTTTGAGAATTTGAGGTGCTTGCTTCCTGAAAAATCATAACTGAAAGTAAACATTAGTATACAATATGTATTCAAGGTTTTGGTATTTATCAAAATCACAATGAGAGCCAACATAGAGCTCATTGGGCTGGCCCCCCATCTAAGGTCAGCTCCCGGTCGAGGTCGAGTCCATCCATCCAAGGCGAGCCCTCCGACTGAGGATAGCTCCCGGTCGGGATCGAGCTCATGCTTCCAGAACGGACCACCCTGTCGAGGTCAGCTCCCAATCGAGGCAGGGCTCATTAGGCAGACCCCCCGTTTGAGGTCAGCTCCTAGTCGAGGTCGAGTCCATCACTCTGAAGCAGACCCTCCTACCGGCAGGAGCGTGGGTTCCCACCAAAGGCATAAAGAGGGGGAAAGGCCAAAATCCAAAACAAAGATGAGGGAATACCTGATCAAGCAGATCCTCCAAGAGGTGGCACATGCCCTACCATGGGTGTAGGCCCCCTATAGCATACCGTGCACATGATCTGCACGATCCGGGCAACACCAGGCTCCCAGCCTTGCAGTGTGCCGATACATCTATGACTGCATGACTAAGAGACTGCGACTTCCATGATAGGATGCCTGGACCCTATGCCCTAGACCCTAGGTGCTGTGGTACCCAGACGCCCTCCTCCAAAATGGCAACATCCCATTATGGCTCAGGGCTCAGGTACAGAACCGGCCCGATAGAGAGGCGACAGCAGGTAGTGGAAAGCCTCCTTCGAAGGAGAGAACCTGGAGGCCAATAAAAAGCCACTCACCTATATAAGACTCGCACGAAAAGGTAAGTAAAGGTAAAGGAAAGAAAAAATAACAGAGACTCTTTCGGTTTGGCATTATCTTTTCTTTTATCACCCTCTCAATGCAGAAAGTCCCCTAATCTCTCTACTATAAAGGTTTCTATTTTCCTCGATCGTCTCACTGACTTGATCGTCGAAGTACCTTCGTCGGAATCCCCGACCCAAGGTTTTCTCTATCTTGCAGGATCCTCGAGCAAGCCAATCACGAGACGGGGAGCCAAGCATTCGGCAGGAACCTGACACGCCAGAGCTATGGGCCACGATGATCTTGGTGACAACAATCCCCAAGAAGGATAGCACTTGAAGAAGTGTGTAGATAGTCGTGCCATCAATAAGAAAATAGTCAAGTATCGGTTCCCTATTCCCTGCCTTGATGACATGCTATACATTATGGCCGAAGTCACTATTTTCTCTAAGATTGACATTAAGAGTGGCTTTCACCAAGTTAGGATTAGACTTGAAGATGAGTAGAAGATAGCTTTCAAAACTAAGGATGGCCTTTACAAATGGTTAGTGTTGCCTTTTGGCCTTTCAAATGCCCCTAGTATGTTTATGAGGATTATGATCCAAGTCCTGAGATCATTCATTGAAAAATTTGTTGTAACCTATTTCGACGATATCCTCATGTATAGTAAGACTAAGGAACATCACTTGGACCATCTCCAACAAGTATGTCAAGCTCTTAGGAAGGACAGCCTCTGTGCCAACCTTAAGAAATGCAGCTTCATAATCCCTAGAGTCATTTTTCTAGGTTTTGTCGTTATCCCTGAAGGAGTGTCTGCTGACCCGGAAAAGGTTAAGTCCATAGTTGAGTGGCTTGTATCCAAAGTGTACATGATGTATGTAGCTTCCATGGCCTTGCCACTTTTTATAGGACATTCATTCGAGGTTTAAGTATATTTGTTGCATCAATCATGGACTATATTAGGAAGAAAACTTTTGAATGGACTAAGAATGCCGATAGAGCCTTCCTTGAGATCAAAGAGAAAATGACCCAAGCACCAATTTTAAGGCTACCTAACTTTTCAAAGATTTTTGAGGTTGCTTGTAATGCCTCCAAAGTTAGAATTGGAGTAGTTCTAAGTCAAGAGAACCACCCTGTAGCCTTCTTTAGTGAGAAGTTGAATGAAGCAAAATTAAGGTAATCAACTTATGATAAGGAATTGTATGCGGTAGTTCATTCTTTAAGGTATTGGAGACACTATTTATTACCGCAGGAGTTTATCCTATATTTAGACCATGAAGCACTCCGATTCCTTAGTTTTCAAAAGAAGCTAAACCCTAGTCATGGCAATTGGGTAGAGTACATTCAAGTTTATACCTTTGTCTTGAAACACCGTGCTGGCACTAAAAATCAGGTTGTCGATGCACTGAGCCATCGTTCTATGCTCTTGACCTCTGTAAGTACTGAAGTCATAGGATTGATAGATTAAAATATGAATACGAAAATTATCCTGACTTTCGTAAGATTTTTGAATCTGTTCGCCAAGGACCTTCTAGTGTATATAATGACTATACTTTTCATGATGGATTCCTTTTCAAAGGAAATAAGTTGTGCATCCCTCGAATCTCCATCCGAGAATTCTTGATTTGGGAAATCCATGCAGGGGATTTAGCTATCAATTTTGGTAGGAACAAAACCATTCTTGCAGTTGAAGATCAGTTCTTTTAGCCAAACTTCAAGAGAAATGTGGCCCAAGTAGTGGCCCAGTGTCAAACTTGTACTGTTGCCCAACAGCAGAAACAAAACACCAGCCTATCACCCATTTTCCTATCCCTCATTATCCATGGCAAGATCTTAGTATGGATTTTGTGTTACAGTTACCAAAGACCATGCAAAGACATGATTCCATCTATGTTATGGTCAATCGATTTTCCAAGATGGCACACTTCTTACCTTGTTCTTAGACTTTTGATACTTCAGAAGTGGCCAAACTTTTCCTCAATGAAGTGGTTAGGTTACATGGTTTGCCTAAAACCATTGTGTCTAATAGGGATGCCCGATTCACTAGTTATTTTTGGAAAATCCTATGTTGCATGTTAGGAACCAAACTGAAGTTTTCCACCACCTACCACCCACAAACTTCTAGCCAAACAAAAGTTGTGAATAGAAATCTTAGAAATCTGTTGTGATGTTTAGTTAGTGAGAGTACTGGAAACTGGGACCTTTTGTTATCACGTGCTGAATTTGCCTACAATAGCTCAGTCAATAGGTCCACTGGAAAAAGTCCATTTAAGATTGTCCATGGATACTGTTGCCTTCTAGATCGTCATGGCCTGCAGCTTCGGTGCAGCGTCGGTTGGTGGCACTCCTGTCTGGTGTCCAACGCACATGCTTAGACCTACAAAAGAAGGGAGACCTAGGCCGGGATTCCAGTGGAGGCACTTCGACGATCAAGTCAATGGACGATATAGAGGAATAGATCCTCATCGGTGGATCCCAAAGTAGTTTCCACTCATGGAGGTCTCTAAGAAAGAGATGAAGTGAGAGGTCAGGTCAAGAAGGAGGGCGCGAGTAGTGGTGGCCATCGGAACTCTCTCTGGGAGCTATTGGATGCTCTTTGTATGCCTGGTGCCTCACTATGGTGCCAGCCCCTTCTCACTTACCTTCACTGGAGACCCCTTTATATTTTTTTATAAGCGAGCCATGCCTTCTATGGGGTATGGAACTCTATCTCTCTGGACCCTTCCATGGCCTCCCTTCGCGAGTGGGACGTAGGCCTATCTTTTTTCCCCTGGGTGGCCAGGGATTTGCCACTAACTGGGCCCCCAAAGAATGTGGAGGGGGTGTGCCTCCCTCATGGTAGGGAGATGTGCTAGAACCCTAATGCACCGACAGGGCGCTGCTCCCCATTGGTGCCGTCCTACCATCTGGCAAAGCACTGATCCAGGGGTAGGTGCTACAAGATCTGAATTCTTTGACAAGCCCTTTCCCTTCTGGGTGGTGCAAATAGTGGGTAATGGAGCTCCTTTCTCAGGTGGCACCGATAGAGGACTAGGAGTTCAGTGGCTCCTGTGAGGTACTCCCTTGTAGACTGGTGTTCCCTGATGAGACTCCACTTCATAGGGGTACAGTCAGTGTGCTCTGGAGGGGAGCCATTCATCCAGACATTCCAGGAAGCATGCCATTGCCCGTCAGGCATGCCAGCCTCTCCAAGCATGCCAGGGTGAGGGCAATGGAATCACTTGCTAGCACCATCGCTTGTCCGCCTAGGGGAGAGGTTGACCTTGACCATGGGATCGGCCTCGAGTGGGGACTTCCCCCATAAGCACAAAGAACAAGGGCCTAACCTCGACTGGGGCTCAACCTCGGGGGAGCCACTCTAGCATGAGGGGCATGAAGAATGAGGGCCCGACCTCGAGGGAGCCACTCCGGTATGAGGGGCACGAAGAATGAGGGCCTGACCTCGGTTGGAGCTCGACCTTAGGGGAGCTGCTCTGGCATGAGCGACATGAAGAACGAGGGTTTGACCTCGACTGGGGCTCGACCTCGGGGGATCCACTCTGGCACGAGGGGCATGAAGAACGAGGGCTCGAGCTTGGCCGGGGCTTGACCTCGAGGGAGCTGCTCCAGCATGAAGGGCATGAAGAACGAGGGCCCAACCTTGAGGGAGCCCCTCCGGCATGAGGGGCATGAAGAACAAGGGCCTGACCTCGATCGAGGCCTGACCTCGATCGGGGCTCGATCTCAGGGGAGCCACTCCGGCATGAGGGGCCCAGACTGAAAGAGGTTTTGCTAGAGTCTTTATTTGGTTGGCACTACCCGCCATCATGGTCGCCAGCTGGGTTCGAGAGTGGCTCCATGTTAGTGGTCCCGCCACATCAGTTGTCCCCCACTCATGAGTCTCAACACGATGTGGCACTCGGGATGAAGGGAGTTATGATGATGCTGTTGTGGGAAGGATAAACATCTGGCACCATTAAATTCCATGATCACTGGCGATTTACGGATCGTGTCCTGAGGCCAATGCGAGGATGCCACATCAATGGGTTCAAGGTATCATAATGGTTAACGCCATGCTCAAGGCAATTTTTGGAGTATCGAGGCACCATTCTTAGTCGATATCAACACGTGGCATGCATCCAGTGATGAGAGGACCAAGAGGATGTATAAGCATAGCCTGGCCATTTTGAAAGGGAGAAAACCTTTCCTCAAACCATCTCTTTCGAACGTTCGGACCTCACAGACAAGATAGAGCCCTTCTTTCCCAATCTAGCCCATTTTTGCTCGAGGCATCCAAGTTAGTCATTCCCCTCCTTGTCTTCTTCCTTGTCTTCCTTGCCTTTGATTAGGTTGAGAGGGTCCCTCCTTAGGACCCATAGGCCTTCTATTCCTTGTTCCTCCACCTATTTGTTTAGAGATAAGTCCCTCGGGTTGGGGTCATCCTCCCTCTAGCAATCTTGATGGAGTTGGACCTTCCTGGTCAAGGACCCCATCCTTCGATGAATAGGATGAGGTTCCCTTGAGCCTTAGTGTCTGTAGAAGCACTCGACCAACTGGGATTGTCATCTATGGTCCCAGGGCCCCTCCTCCTGCTCCTCCCCCTTCTAGTCCTCCAGTCCCTCCTTCTGATTCGATTGGTCCCTCCGGCATCACCTCAGTGATGATCAGAGAGGACCTCCCATGGCTCCGAGAGACATACGGGGTCCTGAACTCTATCTGGCTCTCTATCCCGGGATCGAGGGAATGGGTCACCTCCGGTGGCCTAGGTCGGATAGCTCTGTACGAGGACTTCTTTCTCGGGGGTCTTCATCTTCCTCTGCATCCTTTTTTTCTCTCCTTAAAAATTTTTGCCTAGTTCCAGCCCAGCTCGCTCCCAATGCTATTAGAGTCATCTCCTGCTTCATTGTCCTCGATCACTTCCATAGGATTGTTGCCCTTTTTCCTTCTTCATGACATTTTTCACCCTAAAGCACCACCCAACCAACGAGGGTTGGTGGTTGTTGCTCCTCACCAGAAGGGTATTAAGTTTGAACTTCCCTCTTCCATCAAAGGATGGAAGAGTAGGTATTTCTTCACCTCGATCGAGGGGTTGACTGGGTCTGGAGCGATCCAGACCGGTCTTCGAACCATAACTCCCAGGTGGAGTCGACAGACCGGGAGGTGTACGACCAGCTTGTCCCCTCCTAGATTCCTTCTATTCAGGAATTGCTATCCGAGCAAAACTTGCATAATGCCGTGGTTAGCCCAATCTAGGCCTTAGGTGAGTCTTCTTCGATCATTCCCCTTCCTTCTTTGAATCCTTCTTAGCATCGGTACTAACTTGCCTTCCTTCTCCTTTGCAGGCATGAAGTTCTCCCTAGATCAAACTCTGGCGATGACTCGAAAGAGGGGCGCATCTCCTAGTTCTAGGGAAAGCCTAGCGAAAAGGGCACGTGAGGAACCTAGCCAGGGGCCCAGATCGACTACCCTGTCCAGCCAAGAGAGCGAGGCGGTTGGGCCGGCCTCCTCGTCGCCCAGGCTGCAGGCCCAAGCCCTAGCCTGGGAGCTTGATGCGGCAATGTGGGCCAGGCCCATGGCCCATGTTGCAACTGAAGCCTTGGAGGTGATCGAGGTGAAGGCTAAGCCAGAGAAGAGGGAAAGGACACCCTGTCCACCACCCCTGCTGGTGACCAAGGTGGCAGACCGATGATTGGCGGCCTAGATTCCTCTACCATGACTTCTTCAGGTTCAATGATGACTGCAGCACCGCCGACCCTAATAGTACATCAGATCTCGATGACCGTGCAACCAAACTCGACGGTCACCCAGCACCTCGCATTGGCCAAGTAGATGATGGACTTCATTATCCAATCGTGCAATCACCAAGAGAGGAGTGACAAGCTACTGACAGAGGCCATTGCCGGCACCCTACCCCTGCTCTTCATAGTAAGCTCCCTTTCATTGCCTCCTCCTCCCATTGCTTAGCTGAGCTATATTCACTGATACATTTGGTGATGTTGGTCAGCACCAACATCTTCATGAGTCGGGACTACTGTCCCTAGTGGGCCAAACGGGAGGCCCAACTGAAGGTGGAGATGGAAGCACTCAAGGAGGAGGCCAAGGCTTAGACTAAGAGGGTCCAAGTTCTTGAGGACCGAAAACAGACCCTCCTTATCGTGCTGGCTGATGCAAGGGTAGCGGTGGCCGGAGCTGACAGGTGAGCTAGGGACATGGAGGTGTCCTTGGTCATTGAGAGGGAGAAGTCCACCTGTCAGGTGGAGAAGTCCACCTGTCAGGTGGAGAAGTCTACCGTAGAGGTGGTGCATCTGGAGGGGGAGTCTCGGGTCCTCCAGACCCACCTAGAGGCGATGCTGGTGCGAGCATCATCAATGGAGGGGAAGGCAACCGCGGTGTAGGAGAAGGCGGCTATGGCGGTGGCTCTGATGGAAGCTCCAAGAAGGAGGCAGCAGAAGTGGTGCCGAGGTTCAAGGCCTTGGTGGAGTTTGCTGATGAGGTCCTGCAGGCAATCATGGACTCCATTCAGGGATTCACGGTATGTCGATCGAAGGTTGCGTAGGCCTTCCCAGAGTTGGATCTGGAGGCCATCATTGTTTCGACAGCCCCTGGCACCAGTGTTGAGGAAGCGAGGCCCTCAACTGAAGTGGAGGAGGAGGCGGGCCCACCATTAGCTTTCGAGGTGGTATCAGCTTTCGAGGTGGCACCCCAACCGACGGAGAGCCAGGGGGACATCAGCGACCCCCCTCGTTGTCCCGAGAAGGAACCCATGGAGTAGTAGTTATACTTAGGATTTTCATTTTTCTTTTCACTTCTTTGGGGTTACCCGGCCTGTCAGGGTCTCCTCCATTGTAAAGAAATCTTAATTAATGAAATCCATTTTTTTTTCATTGAATACTTCTCTTCTTTCCTTCTTCTTCTTTTTTTTTGGCACCCTCATACTTAGGAGTTTTTGCTCTGGGACATCTTAATGGAATTCCTCCTTTTCCATCAGATGGCTTTCTTCCTTTTTCTTTCCTCCTGGTGCATGGGCCTGAATCTTCATTGTGACCATTGCACCAATACTTTTCAGGCTCCAATTCTTCGTAGTGGTCCCTTAGAGGTAGTTGGCGACTGAAGGGGGACTTAATGGCCCCATTAGTTGCCTTCGCCATGCTGAGAACTTTGCCAAGGGTCCTCAGGGGTTTGGCCAGGGTTGACCACTTATTTTGGGGCCTCCAAGGTTCTGCGGCTCCCTCTTTGATCCGAGAGTTGGTGGATGGTTAGAAGGACCTTGGATGTTCTTGCAAGTTATCCCTGCAGAGTTGAAATGCCATTGATTTTGTGGGGTGGAGATTCCAGACCAACCATTGCCAGCTTGGGATATTGGCTTGTCTTTACTAGATCGAGGGTCCGGTGGATTGACTGCGGGACTTCTACGGTGCCCTGGCTTGTCGTCGTTGGGTTGAAGGTCCGACGGATTGAATGTGGGACTTCTGGAGTGTCCTGGCTTGCGACCGCTGGACTGTGAGTCAAGTGATAGATGGTATGATTTTGTAAGTTATCTGGCTATGGAGTGCAGGGCTTCAGGAGTTTTCCAACTTTGAGGTGCCAAACTGTGAGTCAAGTAGTAGATGGCAGGATTTCTAGGATTTCTCGGTGGGCATCTCCGGACTATGAGTAAGGCAGCAGATGTGGGGCTTCATAAGTTCTCGGCTTTGAGGTATGGGGCTTTAGGAGTTTTTTGACTTTGGAGTGCGGGGCTTCAGGAATTTTTTGGCTTTAGATGCGGGGCTTCAGAAGTTTCTCGACTTTAGATGCGGGGCTTCAGGAGTTTCGTAGCTTTTGATGTGCGGCTTCAGGAGTTTTTCAGCTTTAGATGCAGGGCCTCAAGAGTTCCTGGCTTTAGATGTGAGGCTTCAGGAGTTTTCTGTCTTCGGAGTGCAGGGCTTCAAGAGTTTCCCGGCTTACATTGCCACCTGGAGTCAGGCGGAGGCATTCCTGCACACATGAAAATGATGTTGTGCAAAAAAGAACTTTCCATTAATGGAAGAGGGTCTTACATTATTGATGGTACATCCTCAAGTTGCTAGCATTTCAAGTTCGTGTGAACTGGGTGCCATATAGTCCAACAAGGTAATAAGCTCCATGAGGAAGGGCTTTGACCACCCTGTAAGGGCCTTCCCAGTTGGGTGAGAGCTTGCCACATTTCCTAAGCTACGAGACTTCATTTCGGCATAGAACCAAGTCACCCGAATGGAAGGTCTTCTGCTTCACATGGGAATTGTAGTATCGGGTGACCCGCTGCCTGTATGCAGCCATGTGGCGGCGGGCCTTGTCTCTTGTTTCCTCTAGAAGGTCTTGATGCGGGATGATCCTAAGACTACCATGATTGCAAGAAAATAGAAACTAATTCTTTTAGAATTTTTTTTAGAAATTTAATTAGCAGGCTAAAGTTTCTGAAATCGAGTAAAGCATAGCAGGAAAACTAGACACGAAAGAAACTATCATACCTGCAAAAGACTCATGCAAAATAATGAAAGGGAGGATCTTGGAGATTGAGAAACTCTCAGTTAGGATAGCGTACCTTCAACAAATCAGAAGCTAGGAGGGGGAAGGATTTTACAAAGCATCGATTTGAAGATTTGTTCGAAGCCGGGGTCGAACATTACTCGGGATTGTCGCCTGGAAGTCAAGCCTTCAGTTGCTCGGTTCGGGCAGCTATCTGGGATCAGTCCTGGAGGCAAAGAGGGCCTCCTTCTTGGAGGGGAAACACCATGGGGATATTGCAAGCGTCAGAGGTCAGCAAGTAAACAAGTTAGAAAGCAAAATAAGTGAACTAGGATTTGGGAAAGAGGGAATTAGGGTTTCAGAAGTTGGCGGTGGGAGGGGAAGATGGCCACTTGCTGATGGATGGATTAGGGCTTCTTCTCCTTGGCATGTTAGGGTTTAGATGAGAGTGCTTTGGGATGGCTAGGGCTTGGATGAATTCGGGCTCACAAACAAAACTCACACACCTCAACACAAGAACACAAGAACACAACTTAACACAAAATTTTAGCAGGATTTTGATTCATGAATAAAAGATGCTTACAAGAGGGGGAGGGGTGGGGTATTTATAGATGTTCTCCAAGTTCTCTCCTAGTTAGGATAGGATTACAAAGTTGAGGGGGTGAGGGATTACAAGTTTGCTTAAAATTAGGAGAATACAATTTGAGTGAAAATAAAACTAGATCTCCTTGTTTGAATTGAATTTCTCCCTTCCTTGGACTTGGTCAAAGGCACATTGGGCTTGGTCTCTTGGGCTTGGATGCGTAAAGTAGAGTTGGGCTTGGCTTTAGGGCAGCAAGGGGCATCCTCCATTGGTTTGGTGCATGGGCTTATGGGCCCTCGAAGCTGGGGCGCCTTGGTATCAACATATTCCTTGGAATCTTGGTTCTGGGGCTTATGGACTTGACTCCTGGGCTTGGAATCTCTTGGCCTGAGGTGCTGGCATATTCCTGAAATAATGAGGTACCCTAGTCTGGGAATATTCTCTAGCATTTGGAGGGTATCAAGGCATCTAGAAGGCATCTGGAGGGCATCTGGGGCATCTGGAAGGAATCTTGGACCCTAGGATGGCAAACAAAGCCCAATAAGCTGATGTGAAGGCCTCTGGCTCTTGGATGAGGCTTGGTGGAACTCTAAAACAGGGTATCCTCTTCTCTTGTACAAAAATTTAACTGGTACTGGACTAATACTCAAGTACAGGACTTAAAGACTGGACTAGGGTTGAGACAAATCAACTAGCCTCAACTTATTACAGAACTCAATCTTACTTGATTACAAAATTTGATATATGGCTAAGTAAACCAGATAGGACCCAGTATCTTTGTCTGATTTTGGTGCCCCCACCAATTCTCCCAGGGTGGAAGGAACTTGACCCCATCAAGTAAGGGCCAACTTGGCTCTTATATTGCTCAAGAAGGTCTGGGTTGAGGTGCTGCATATCCTCATGGATGATCCACGAGTCCTTAGGTTCTGGCCGACCTTGCCATCTGACCAAATATCACTGATAGCCTTTATTTTGGGTACTGATGGCTTGATCATCCAGGATTCGCTTAATACTTTCCTCACTAATAGGCCAAATTATAAGTGGACTCTTTGGGATGGGTTCACTCTCAAGAAAAGGGAGAGGTTCAAAGAGCTCACTAGGTATTGATGCTGGTTCCTGGTACTCTATAAGGTCTGAAGTATTGAAGGTGGAACTAATACCTAATTCGGGTGGCAACTCGAGCACAAAGGCATCGGATTCAACTCTCTCTATTATTTTGAATGGTCCAGCTTTACGAGCATGCAATTTCTTTGCAGTCCTTGGAGGGAACCTCTTAGGCCCAAGCCTAATCATCACAAAATCCCCTACAGAAAACTCTTTAGCTTATTTTCGGGAATTAGCCATGTTTTTATAGGGTGCATTACTTATGTTCATCTTTAGGCTAATTTCCTGATGCAAATACTGTGCAGAGGTTAGTGTATGTGTAAACAGATGGATTATGTTTGTGGACTAATTGGGCTCTTGGGACCTAAACCTAATAGACTGTAGGCTCTCTAGGTTTGACTATGGTTTGGCATGCACATGAAATTTAACAGGAACCCTTAATAGATGCCAAAGGGTTTTCCAAAAGTATGATGCAAACATGACGGTCTCAATGAATGCATGTAATATGCAAACCTCTACATGATGCAAGTGAATGGTTAAAGAAATATAAGAAGATTCAAGAAAAGAAAAAAAATACGAGGTGGATTTAGGGTTAGTCTGGTGGGGTAGAAAGTAAGAAAAGGGTTTAGGGTTGACTGGAAGTAGGATGTAAGAAAAGGTTTCAAGGATTAGACCTAGATTAATGAGGTTAGCCTTATGGGGTTGAGGTGTGTCTACAGGGTTTGCATAATGGAAGAATGGGTCACTAATTTCAGGAAAGAGGTTCTCAATGGGAACTATAGAAGGGAATTCATCCTGAGGGTACTGGGTTACAGAGATCAAGTCCTTAATAAACTCTTCTGGCTTATGAAATTCAAGACTGGGCTCTACAATTGGGCTTTCTTCTAGTGGCTCCTCAGGTAAGATCCTAATAGTAGTATCTGGGTTCTCTTCCTCTAATTAGTCGTTCACTACTGGTCCATTTGGGTGTGGTCAAGGTCAACTAATTTTGGGTTGACTTCCATCGAGGTATGGTTAGGGTTAATTAACTTTGAGTTGGTCTCAGTTTAGGTACCTACTAGGTCAACTAATTCTAGGTCTTCTATGGGTAACTCTTCTTCTTCTTCATATTCATCTACTAAGCTCATATCAGCTTCATACACTTCCTCTTCAAGGTCATCCTTCTGAACTAGTGGGGTGGTAAGAAGGGTTAGGCTACGGAAAAATTGACTAGTAGCTGCGATAGTAAAGGTGGGTCGACTAAGGGTTATGGGTTCATAGATTATGGGTTTATAGGTTATGGGCTCAGATCTATAGGTCAAATGGTCAAACCTATGGGTTGCTTGGGTATTTGATTGGGCTATTTGGTTGATTTGAGTGGTCAACTAGGCAAGTTGGTTTTGGGTTTGGGTATTGGATTGGTTTATTTGGGTGGTTAATTGGGTATTGGATTAGTTTAATTGGATGGTTATTGGGTATTCATTTGGGTCATCTGTTCGCTCATGGCTTTTATGAGAACTTCAAGATTGGACTCCATGGTTGAACTGGATTGGGGTTTGGACTGATTGTACTAGACTCCTGACCTGGTGGTCATGCAGAAAAGCAAACAATCAAGGTGAAATGATACAGCCAAACATGCAAGGGTTAGTACAAGCTAGGGTTTCCTAGACCTAGAGCCAAAACTGAGTGGGTCGACTCAACTTAAACCCAACTCAACAACTAATCCTTCCTCTGGCCAAGTAAGGGGTGGGAGTGTGGGAGGCCCCCTACTTTTGCAGGGATCCAATTAAGTAACCACAACACCACTTAGGTCATTTGACTCTTGACCCCTAGCCTAAGACACCAGATTCCAGTAATAGTTGGAGAATTGAATGCACTAGTTGGCCCACACAATTCGGACCTGACCTATTGGTGTCACCTAGACCACTAGGGCATATTAAGTCTAGTTAATTTTAATGAAGGTTTAGGTTAGGATGATGGTGGTTGTTTTGGGCCCATGACAGGTGATGAAATCCTGCCCTGATCTGAGATAGTGAATTGCCCTTAAGAATAGTTTAATCATATGATACACATTCAATGAGCCCTAATGCAAACTAATAATAATCAAAAAAATAAAAATATTTAGGCTTTTTTATGAAATGTCAAGTTAGGTTTAAGTTAATTAGGTTAGAAAACAAAATCGGGCTTGAGATTGAGGGGTTTGGAAGTTGGTTAGGTTAGGTTTAGTCAGGTGTGCAGAAATCACATAATCAGAAAATTAGGGTTCGGTTTGATATAGAATCTGACATAGTTTTAGATGTCAAAAAAATCTAAAAAAATCTTATAATAGAGGATGGACCATGGTGATGATCTATACCAAATTTGATATAAAACAAAAACATATGATGATGCAACTCCTAGGGTTTTCAGACTGGCATAGAAATCTTAGGATTTTAGTTAGGGTTCCTAAGATGCAAGATTTTTAGGACTTTTTAATTTCTTTAAAATTAAATAAAAACCATTAAAATTAACAAGACAAAACATAGGACATGTAGTGAAAATTTCATAGAAAAATAAAATTCCTAGGGTGATGAACTAGATTGAAAATCAGACACCTACTACAGATGACAGGATACAGAAAAAATAGCAATGAGTGTTTTTGTGATTTTGATGAAGATGCAAGCTATCCTAAACTAGATCTGATACCAAACTGATGCAAGATGATCCTAAGACTATCATGATTGTAAGAAAATAGAAACTAATTTTTTTAATTTTTTTTTTAGAATTTAATTTGTAGGCTAAAGTTTCCAAAATCGAGTAAAGCATAGCAGGAAAACTAGTAACGAAAGAAACTATCATACCCGCAAAAGACTCATGCAAAATAATAAAGGGAGGATCCCGAAGATTGAGAAACCCCCGATTAGGATAGCGTACCTTCAGTAAATCAGAAGCTAGGAGGGGGAAGGATTTTACCGAGCACCAATTTGAAGATTTGTTCGAAGCCAGGGTTGCACAGTACTCGGGATTGTCGCTTGGAAGTCAAGCCTTCAATTCCTGGGTTTGGGCAACCATCTGGGATCAGTCTTGGAGGCAAAGAGGGCCTCCTCCTTAGAGGGAAACACCATGGGGATCCTGCAAGCATTAGATATCAGCAAGTAAACAAGTTAGAAAGCAAAAGAAGTAACTAGGGTTTGGGAAAGAGGGAATTAGCATCCCAATGATGAGTCTGGCAACTCGTAGCTGGGAGCTTGGAGGTATTTGATGTAGGTGCATCCCATTGATGAGTCCAGCAAGGTTGCTAGCCCAGAAAGGGCATTGGCATGAGTGTTCTCCCCCCAAGGAATTTGGAAGATGCTGAAATGCCTGAAACCCGCTGCACTCGTGCATACCCACTCTAGGTATTTTAACATCTGATGGTCTCGGGCTTCGAACTATCCTGAGACTTGGCCAGCTACTAACTACATGATGCGAGACTATTTATGCATGCTAAGTATTTTTTTGTTATTAAGTGATGAGTTATGAGTTTATATCCCAAATTTTGTGCCAAGAAACTAAGCAGGGAATTTTACAAAAATTTTAGAAGCACATGCATGCAGAAATAAATACTAAAGTGAAGAAACAGGACTGCCGAGGCTAAGAAGCCCCGGTAGGACTAGCTCTTCTATAATACCGCTACCTGATGAGTCTAGGGGGTGTACCTGGTAGTGACTTGAAGAACAATCCATGAAGAGTTCACTCTACGCTCCTGGATCCGGCCTGGAAAATCAAGCTGAAGACCTTGCAGATCCATGGCTTTCAATCCGGTGCCTGAAAGCTGGTCAAATGGAATCCTTGATTCATGAAAACTGAGGGACCTGCAAATCACCATTCAAGGATTAGAAAACAAAGTGAAAATAGGTCAGAAGGCTGAAAGAAGAAGGAAAGGAAAGGGATTGGAGTTGGGCGGCCAAGAGGTTGAAGAAGGCTGGTGGCTAGGGTTCCTTGGAGGCAGGGCACAAGGATCACATAGATACATTGAGGGATCATACAGATACCCTTAATCACATAGAAGATCACACAAAAATTGGAGGAAACTCAATAATTCATTCATCAATAATCAGCAAATACATGAGAGGGGGGGCCTTTATATAGGCTTACAAACTTGGGCTCCAAGTAAGGGTATACAAGAGATTTCCCAATGTATCTTTTTCCCACTCAAACCCTAGTTAGTTACATGGAAACCTCTCTCCCAAATAAACTCAAAATCCCTCTCACTCTCCTTGCTATGGTCAGCCAAGGGGTGGTGATCATAATGTTGGCCAACCAAGGGAAGGTGACCATAAGGGGGTGCTGAAATTCATGATGGGCCAGGGCTTCGGGCGGCCCACTTCAGTGCTGGGCAGGCTTTAGGGTTTCTTCGATTGTCCTTCCCAGTGGGCTGATGTTGTTTTCATCTGGTCTTCATTGGTGATGACTTCAAAATCCTTCTCTTGCAATCCAAGGTGGCACATTCAAGTATGACTGGGACTCCTTGAAGTTATCAAATTATCATTTTGGTTGGGGTCCATCAGTGTCTTGAGTCTTCTCTTGTTGAACTGGACTGGACTCAATATGAAACTTACAGGACTTAGAATAATAAATGGCTTAACATGAGCTAACTCAACCAACTAACTCAAGTGAACTTGACTCAACTTGACTTAATTGAACTGACCATATCTAAAATCTTTAATAGTACGGATGACTCTAAATACAAGACTCAAATATAGAAAGGCCCAAAATAGAACTCAGGGGCCAAAGTACAGACTCAAGTGGGCTAAGCCCTTATTACAAAATTGGACTCAAATACTCAAACACTACTCAGATATCCATAGAAGGTTGAGAAGCCTTTGCCTTATTCTAGTACCTCTGGTGTCCGCACCACTGTGAGTCAGTAAAGACCCTCAAGTTAGACACTCCTAGCTTGCGGGACACCCTTAAACCCACGAGGAGTGCCTCGTACTCTACCTAGTTATTGGTGGCCTTGAATAGGAAGTGGAATGCACACTCGGCCACAACCCCGTCATGATTGGTGAGGATGAGGCCAACTCTGCTTCTTCCTACATTTGATGCACCATCCACGTGGAGGACCCATACCTCCTCATCAGCTGGTGGCTCCATTTGGTGCTCCAGGAAAGCTTCCTTCGGCTCTTCGCCCATGCTAGCATACTCAACCAGGAAGTTTGCCAGCACTTGTGCCTTGTAGGACAGCCTTGAGCGATAGGTGATGCTGAACTCTCTAAGCTGCAGTATTTTGTGTGGTGCTCCAAGTCTTGAGAGTCCACACAGGTTTGGAAGCTAGTTTATAAGTTTTCAGGGTCCTAGAGTCAAGCTAGGTCAGGGGTGATGCGGGATGACTCTAAGATTGCTAAACATGTAGGAAAAATAGTAAAATAATTTTTTTGTGATTTTTATAATTTAGTTTGTAAGCTAAATTCCTAAATAAAAATAAGAACTAGCAAGAAGAAGAGCAACGCATAGAATCATCATATCACAGGCAAACTCATGTACAATAATAAATTCCAAAACTCGAGAATTGAGAAACTCCTGGATTAGGACAGCTTATCTTCATCAAATCAGAAATTAAAAGAAGGGAAGGATGTTACTAATCAGTGATTTGAAGAACGTCCGATGAAGAGATCACACATCACTTTGATTGGAGTCTAGATGATGAAGTTCGGTTCCCTTGATTAGATGGCTAATTTGGATGGTTCCGGATGCAAGGAAAGCCTCCTCTGGGGAGGTGAAATATCTCAGAGATCCTACAAAATGTCAAGGGTTAATTAAAATAGCAAGTAAGAAAAAGAAAAGGGATTAGGCTTAGAAAGAATCAGGTTAGGGTTTAGAAGCGGGGCGGCTTGAAGCTTGATGAAGATCTCCTTGCTTGGTGGCCTAGGGCACTCCTTCTTGGACGTGTGAAGGCTTGGATGGCAGTGAGTTAGGGTATGGAAGGATGCTAGAGCAGCAAGGAAACACAAACACAAACCAAAGAACCAAAAAAATAAAATAACACAAGCTCGCAAGCTCAAAATAAATTCACCAGGATTTTTGATATCATGAATAAAAGTTGATTACAAGAGGGGGAGAGATGGGGTATTTATAGAGTTCCCATGCCCTCACTAACCATGGTTACACTTGGGTTACAAGTCCTCTTCCAAATTGGAATACAAGTCCTTTCCTAGCTAGGTTAGAAAAACAAATCCCCATTTGGTTCGGAATTGACCTAGTCTTCTCCTTTTTCCTTCATGCTTTGACTATTCTACTCAAGGACACCTCTTGGACTTGGTCAACACTACAAGGATGCCTATGAGGGCATGTTGGGCTTTTAGGGGCAGCAAGGGGCCGGCCCAAAGGGGCTTGGGTGCATGGGTTTGTGCCTCTGGAAGCTGGGATGGCCTGTTAGCCTGGTAGCAGGAATATTCCATAGAATCTTGCTTCTTTAGGGCTTGGGCTTGGCACTTGGACTTGATTTCTTTGGGCTAATATGTAGAGAGACCTTTGGAATCATGGATTCCCTGGTTTGGGAATATGCTCTGGCATCTGGACTGGAATCTGGGTATCTAGAGGACATCTGGAAGGAATCAGGGTTTATGGAAGCATCTTGGATCCTGGGTTGCCATACAAGATCCAATGGACTGATATAGCGGCCTCTGACTCCTAGAAGTTGCCTGATGGAACTCCAAAATAGGGTGACCTCCTCTTTTGTACAAAAACTGGGCTCATACTGGACTCATAATTGATGTACAGGACGCAAAATATTGACTAGGTTGAGGGTTGAGACAAATCAACTAACCTCAACTTATTACAGGACTCAATCTTAATTGATTACAAAATTTTCAAAACTTTGACACATGACTAAGTAAACCATATGGGATCCAGGGATCTATGTCTGATCCTGGTGTCCCCACCAATTCTCCCGGGGTGGGAGGAACTCGACCCCGTCGAGTATGGATCAATTTGGCTCAAGGAGGGTCTGGGTTGAGGTGCTGCAGATCCGCACCAGCATTCCACAAGTCCTTAGATTCTGGCTGACCTTGCCACCGAACCAAATATCACTAACAGTCTCTATCCTGGGTACCGATAGCTTGATCATCCAGAGCTCTTTCAATCTTTACCTCACCATAAGGCCAAATTATATATGGTCGCTCTGGGGTGAGTTCTCTCTCAAAGAACCGGAGTGGCTCAAGGGGCTCGCTGGGTATCACTACTGGATCCCTAGACTTTACAAAGTCTGAGATGATGAAGGTGGAGCTAATACTTAAATCAGGTGATATCTCAGGCACATAGGCATTGGGTCCACTACTATTCATTATGTTGGATGGGCCAACTTCGCGAGCAGAAAACTCTCTGACAGTCACATATTCCTCTGCAGAAAATTCTTCATCTTTCTTTTGGGAATTAGCCAAGTTGTTATTTAGTTCATTAATTATGTTCAGCTCTTGACTAATTTCATGATGCATATGCTGTGCAGAGGCTAGTGTAGGTGCAGACATATAGATTGAATCTATGGACTCACATTCAGATGTTGTTTCATTACATATACCTATTTGTTTTGGTTGTTCTTTAGGGATTTGATCTTGGGCTTCCTCTATGAATAACTCTTGTAATTTCTCAGTTTCACCCATAAAGTTTGATCCTGGCTTACTTAATTCTTCAATTATTAAAGTGGGTTCAAGATCAATTCTCATGACTTCCATAGTGGGTTCAGAATGGTCTACCTCTAATTCTTTAGCCTTAATTAGATTTACTATTGGTTTTGCTCTAAGGCTACTAGAATTTCTTAAATTCTTAGGTTGACTAGGGTAAATCACAAACTTTTTCCCATGACGATGAAAGGTACAGATATTGGTTCTACTAGATAAGACAGCATCATGATCATATAGCCATGGTCAACCTAGAATGACACTACTAACCTTTATGGGAAGGACATCACACCAAATCTCTTTTTCATATGATTGCAATATAATTAGGATTTGGCACCTAGACTTGATTGGTATAGAGGTGGAATCTATCCATGATACTTTATAAGGGTCAGGGTGTGGAACTAGGGTCAAGCCTAAAGATGTAGCTGTCTCAATAGCAATGGCATTGACACAACTACCACTATAAATTATAATCTTACAAACTTTATTCCCAAACTAAACAAAAGTTTGTAGGATGCTAGTCCTACGCCAATCTTCCTCAGGTTGGGTTTGGGTTAAAAATACATCTAACCACCCCTACTTGATCAAATTCCTCTTCATCTCCTTCATATTATTCTATCAAGTCTGGTTCAGCCTCATAAACTTCTTCTTCTAGGTCATCGACCTTGGGTTCAGTCTCTTGTTCTTCAAGCTCCCCTATGTGTAATGACCTGGTGGGACACTAACTAGCATAGTGACCTACCTTATTACATCTAAAGCAAGCATTGGGACTGGGGCTTGGGGCTTTCTGAGACATGGGTGCCTTACCCTTGTCGATTCTAGTAGGTGCAGAAGTACTTGCACTAGATGGACTTGGACTCGAGTTAGGTCGAGATGGGTTAGGATTGGGATGGTTTGGGTTGGGATTAAATCGGGTTGGATTAGGGTTGGGTCGGACTGGGTTACGGTTTGGCCTAACTGGGCTGGAGTTAAATCGACCTGGGTTGGGGTTAGGATTTGGTCTACCCTGGTATACTTGGTTTGGGTTTGATCTTGGAAATTGGGTATTGTTCCTAACAGGATTAGATTTCTGATAGGTAGGTCCTCTTTGGAATTGTTCATAATGTCTAGCTATTTGATATGCTTGATCCAAATCATGGACCTCCCTCATGTATAGTTCCCTTTTAATGTCCTCACGCAATCCAATTCTGTTGCCCAGAAATGGAGCCCAAGAGGGGGGGGGTGTGAATTGGGTCTTTTAAAAAATAAAACAATAATATGAAGGTCTAGTGGTGTTTGTGAGTAATAAATTTAATGCACAAGATTGAATGCAGCGAAAAACAGTAAGTGAATAGCAATAACTAAAGAGCAAGAGAGAAAGAGGGCAATCACACACAAATACAAGGTTTATAGTGGTTCGGTGCAAACCTAGCACCTACATCCACTCCCTAAGCTACCTTTGGGAATTTCACTATAATCCAAACAAGATTATAGCTGACTTGTTTTTCACAAGGCTCACAAGTCAAAACTTAAGTTGGTTTTGTCACCTAGGCTTACCAACAAACCTCAACACTTATTTTGTCTTCGGGCTCACAAGTTAACCCTAGTTGGTTTTATCCCTTTGGCTCACCAACAAACCACAACAACCTTCTGTCAAGACACCCTTGAAAGCAAGGTCAAATCACAAGATAAAAACAGATATACAACTTTAAAACTAAGACAAACTCTCTTCAAGAGTAGAATGGAATCTTTGAAGCTCAAGTTGATGCTTTGTCTTGACTCCTCCTTGGAATATCCTTCAAAACGCCTCTTTTGGAATGATGTAAGGATGAGCTTGTAGGCTTTTTCAGGGAATCAAACTATAAAAGGCTTTTGATATGAGGTTCTTGAAGGAATATAGGCTTTTTGGCTTTGAATGGACTTCAATACACTTCAATGCCTTTAGAATGAGGTTGGTGGAGGTTAAATACACCAAAAAACTTCCAAAAAATGGTTTGTGACTGTTGGAGCCTTGGATCTAGCCTTTTGGAGCTTAAAAAGTAAGTTCTGCAAGTCAGAAAAATAGATATGTTAGAGCTGTCAGGCTTCAAGTGTCGACACTTGGCAGTCAGGTATCGACACTTGGCTGTCAGGTATCAACACTTGATTTCTAGGTGTCGATACCTGAACTTTCAAGTATCGACACTTGATGCACATGTGTCGATACTTGACATAAAAATCATCAAATGGCAAAGTTCTGTATTTTCAAAAATCTCAAGCCTTGAGTCGATACTTGGAAACCTAAGTGTCGACACTATGTGTCGACACTTAAGTTCTGGGTGTCGACACTTGGCGTGCCAAGGATTTTTCTTCATGCCAAATGCTGAAGTGTCGACACTTGGCTTCCCAGGTGTCGACACTTGAGACTAAAAAGCTCAGATTGAAGTGCAAATTAGTCCAAAAACATAAATATAAATTTTGAAACTTAAATGGATCGTAAACAAATAACAATTAAACATGTAGATGCCCTTTTTTCATGAAGAGGATGTCCAGATTTGCAAAAAATGCTCCGTGCCATGGCGTGCCATGATACATAGGTTTTTGAGATTTTGAGGTGCTTTCTTCCTGAAAACTCATAACTTGAAATATACATTAGTATACAATATGCACTCAATATTTTTTTATTCATCAAAATCACTGGGTGGAGCCAACAATCTCTCCCTTTTTGATGATGACAAAACCTTGAGTAAGATAGCGTTAAGTTTCATATTTCAACTGTTATAATTCATGAATATGAATGTAAGTCCATATAAGCTATAATTTTTACAGTTAGGATGAATCAATCTTCCCCTCAAATAGATATTTCTAATCAAAACAAATACTATGTTATCAAAGCATATCAAATTTGAAAAAAATTTACCACAAACAATTTAATTAGTCCCCCTTTTTGTCAATCATTAGAAAGGGGAATAACCTCCCCCTTACAATGAGTATGAAGACAAAAAAAGATAGAGTATTAGAGCCAAAAGGATTTAACGATAGTACCAGAGCTGAAGAAAGTAAATGTAACCAATCAATAAATAATAAGCACCAAACTGAAATATATAAATATATATATATAACTGATTAGAGGAGTTTTCAGTACAAAATTTGCTGAGTCATCAGTAAAACTGAAACATACAAAATGTATCAGAGTCATACAATAATAAGAAACTTACAAAGTAACATGAAACATAAAAGACATACAACAGAAGACATAAAAGATATCTGGGAGGCTAATCCTCATCAGATGGAATCTCAAGACTAAAGGAGCACGGATCCTAGATCTAGAGGCTAAGGCCCTAGGAGGTCCCTGGGCTAAAGCCCGACGACTCCTAGTGCGGCCAGAAGGACCGAAAATGTGTACAATCCTAGATGATCTGGTGGAAGGGGGGAGAGAAGATCAGCTGGTGTAACAAAGTCTGGTGTGGAATCAACTAAGTCAGTAGATGAAGGAGTAGCTGGGGTAGCGGGAGGATTGTGACTAACCACTTCAAAACCATTAGCACAGTCATCACTGTCACTACCACTGTCAATAATCTTTGTAGCTCTGTCCTCACTCATATCTGCCTGATCATCACCATCAATTGTATCAGCATGGTCACTCTGGTGAACATCACCATCATCATCATCATCATCATCATCATTAGAAGATATAACTGCAGGAGCTGCTGGAGGTATAAGGGATCTCAATAGATCCTCAATACGAGTGAAACCCTCCTCCATAGTCCTACGGATCACAGCATGCTCCAAGGTAGTATGTGCTCGAAGAGTCTCAATCTCACTGCGCAGCTGAGTCAACTCACTCCTAATCTCCATAAACTACTCTCTGGCATGCTCCTCAAAGGGTAAACCAGTAGAAGGTGGCAGAGGAGCCGAAGTACCAGGTGTCGAAGTCTCTGCCTGTGTCGGTGGAATATCAATGGGAGGAAAACTAGTTGGCCTAGATGGCCCTGCCTCTGCCTCTCGAAGCTCATCCTCCTCATCTGGCTCCTGGCCAGACTCTCTGCGCACCCACCGACCTGCGACAAGTCTGTACCCCATACGGTGCAATGACCTCTCATCATAGACATCTGTATGTAGTATCTCCTTGGGGATCTCCCCCTCCAGCGATACTCCACAAGCTCTAAATATCCTGGTCAGAGCCATACCGTAGGGTAAACAATGACGGCGCTGAGTCGCGGCATCGTGCATCTGTACTAACATCAATGAAGGAAGGTCAATCTGCCTGCTCTCTGTCAGACTGGTCATCACCATCAGCTCTCTCTCATTAATGAAGTCGAACCTCCCAGTCTTTGGCAGAAGAATACGAGCCATGATATGGTGTAACAGACGCATCTCCAAGGATAGCTGGTTCGCGGTGACTATAGACACACCATGAATATCCTCTTGCTCGAGGATACACCTGAAAGCTGCCTCCCTGTCGTCTACTGTAAAAATATTGACTCCCCTATGGGGGTTCTCCCAGACTCTGCTCAGTAGCTCTACAGAAAGAGAAATCTGAACACCTCTCACGGTCATAGTCCATAGAAGTCGTCGACAGTCCATAGCACTGTAGAACTCCCTCACTAGATGAGGGTAGTACCTCTCCTGCATAGTGCATAAGGGTACTAAACCTGCATCAGTGAGCACCTATCGTAAGAGAAAGTGGTACCAATCGAAACAATCCAAGTCTACTCTCCTCCCAAAGGCCACCATCTTCCCTGCCATCCTCTCTACAGGAGGGAACTCGGTGCAGCAGAACTACTAGCCTGCCTTGAATCGAATCTAGCCTTTGATCTCCTCTCTACACCCCCCGACTAGGTCTCTCCCTAACTGCAAGTCTCTTCCTGGGACCCATCACAGCAAGCTGACAAAGAAAGGTTGAGGAAATGTAAACTAGGGGGACAATTTCAACTAGGCACAGAACAAGATAGGCTTAGAGAAACTAGGCTTTCCAAATCTAGAGTTTCTAGATTTTAAAGAATAAGCTAAGTTTTGAAAAAAACTAGGATAAATCAGATTTAAGTTATAAAATTCAGGAAATTGAAGATGAATTACTTTTGTCAAAAGAATTCGAGGATAAAATTATAAGAAATTGGGTGTGAAATTCTTTTAAATTACGAGAAATCGAGGGTCAAAATAACAAATTAGGGTTGATCCCATCAAATATACTTTGATAAAAATACATCCCATCCTCTTTTTAAGTCCAGAAAAATTAGTAAACTTAAATAAATTGAAACGTATAATATAAACCTATGTTTTAACCAAAATTCATTTGTGTTTAAGGTCAAACCAAGAAATTAATCAACAAAATCAGTGAAAAACATTGAAAAACTCTTCCCACAAGAATGAAATCCAATAAATAGTTTGGAAAAAAATAGATTTTAGACAAAAACCCTAAGATTTTTGGCCAAAAATCAATCCAACAGTGTTTTTAAGAAAAACGGACGAAATAAATGGAAAATCGGTCAAAAATCCGAAGGAAATCTTAGAGGAATGCAATGAAGCTTGATTCCTTCAAATGAAATCCTAGAAATGAAGTAAAGCTTGGGAAAATCTGATTGAAATGATTTAAAACGGTAGAAAAAACTCAAAAACAATCTTCCATGGTTTGAAAATAAAAGAAAACGAAAAAGAGTGAGGGAAATAACTGATTTTTGGAGGTGTAAATGGGAAATGGGTAGGTTTGGAGGTTTGTGGAGCTTGGGGGACCACTTTTGCTTGAGAGAGACAGGAAAAAAAATAAAACAAAACCATTTGGTAAACCCTAAAAAATAGAAAAATTTCCACGAGTGTCGACACTTGGTCAGGTGTCGACACTTCGCAAAACCCAAGTGTCGACACTTGGCCAAGAAAATTCCAAAAAAAATCAAAAAATTTTCAAAAAATCTTAGAAAATATTTAAGATCTTTTGGGACTCATAACAAGTGGTTTTTGAGTGAAAAGTCTTGGGTAAGATGAAATTTGTGAGAGTTCTAGGAGAATGGGTAAATGACACCTAACTCTCTTCTAATCAGACAGAACCTTTCTTCACTCAATGGTTTGGTAAACACATCTGCTAACTGATCATCAGTACACACAAATTCAAGAATTACATTAGAGTTTTGTACATGATCTCTTATGAAATGATGTCTTATTTCAATGTGTTTACTTCTTGAATGTTGCACAGGATTCTTAGTTAGATTGATTGCACTAGTATTGTCACATCTTATGGGTATCTTAATTAGTTTAATGTCAAAATCTTCGAGTTGTTGTTTGATCCAAAGGATTTGAGCACAACAGCTTCCAGCTGCTATATATTTGGCTTCTGCCATAGATAGAGCAACTGAATTCTGTTTCTTGCTACTCCAATAGATCAAATTTACTCCAAGAAACTGACAGGTTCTACTAGAACTTTTATGATCAAGTTTACACCCAGCAAAGTCAGCATCAGAATAAGCAATTAATTCAAATAAAGAATCTCTAGAGTACCATAAACCAATTTTAATTGAGCCAGATAGATATCTAAGTATGCGTTTAACAGCCAAAAGATGAGACTTTTTAGGATTAGACTGATATCTAGCACACATACAGATGCTAAACATAATATCTGGCCTACTAGCAGTAAGATATAGCAATGAACCGATCATGCCACGATATAATTTTTGGTCAATAGATTT